>MJUU01045991.1:50875-70674 GCA_002080025.1 Modiolus philippinarum | reverse complement strand
GGGGGGGGTGAGGGGAGCATTTTGGAAGAGTTTGCCAAATAAAAATAGATCAAAAAGAAATAAAATTAAAGGATTTTTTTTAATCAAGACCTTATTATGAAAATTTACCTTTATTTTTTATGCCTCCGTGACAAAGTCAGGGAGCGTATTGTTTCACCCTTTTTCATCAGTCTGTTCATCAGTTTGTTAATAGTTTGTTCGTTTCTTGGTTCATGCGCTTGTACAAATAAAAACACACAAGTTTAGTGGGGGTTTCAGATGTGCCTTACAGACACAAAAAACTTGTGTGGGGACATGTCATCCTCTAGCCTATTTGGGATGTAGCAGCACTCTCCTGCCTGCATTTGAATCAACAATCTAATGGTCAGCAAAATAACTATAGATTATACATTTGCTTTGCTTTTTTATTCACCGAAAATTCTGTGCAAGGTGCAATCAATCATGGTTGTGAGGCAAGCAATGATAATCACTTCCTTTGAATTGGATTTGTTTATTTATCTTTATAACTTTCTATTTACAGAAATGTAAGGGTTGATGATGAAGAAGAACCATACAGAAAAAGTAGTACAGCAACCATTAGATCTGAAGGAACGGGAACAGTTTATTACAATAAGGTACCAGTCTAAATCTTGTGACTGTCTTATGGTTTGATTGTCTGAAGTTTTGACAGTTCAAATTCCAATCATTCTTTTTGCAATGTATTACCTAGACAGCCAGGTTCAAATGTATTGCACAGACAGGTTCCAATGTTTTGCTCGGACAGGTTCCAATTTGCTGCAGAGTTTGTCTCTCGTGCTGCGTGGAGTCAGTAGAAAGTCTCCCCATGCTTGAGATGTATGCTCTTATAATATTACAGTTATGGCGTGTTTGTCCGTGTGAGAATTTCTCATACGTTTACTAATTCATTTATTTTTTTCAATTTGGCTGTTCAATATTTTCATTATTTTTACTAAAATGTTATAATCTGTACACACGACTATTTTTGCCCTTTCAACCAAAGTTACACTGCAAGGTTTGCCTACATCTATTTCGATGTGCCCCGTGTTGTCCATCGATGTTGTTTTTGTCCTTATTTTTGTCTTTCGTCTGGCTACCTAATGACAAATATTTGTAGGCATACATTGCCCGATTTTACTTTTTTTCTCATTGACCGCTCCCGACATGTGTTGCTTCAATGACATATTTTAGCTGCGATCGATGTTGCTCAACATTTTTATTCTCTTCTTGTAGCCCTGGTGCTTTCAGCTGGATAACCCTGAGCATCGCCCAAGTTGGCACTCCATGGCGGGTGGGGAGCAAGGGAGTGACCTTGATATATAAGTTTTGTCAAGAATACCGCTTAAGTGCACGCTAGGGGCCTTCTTGATCTCGCTTGAGGGGGTGAATATTGTTCACCTCTAGCTGAAGACCCTCAGGCGACATCAAGATGAAAACAGGAATAAAGCCCTGTCCTTGATAAACTGGAGTTTTCTATGTATCGTGTGCGTTTTTGTCACATGTACGTTCACTCCATATCCTTTCATTTTTCCAATATATTAGACCATGAAGTTTCAATTTGCCCTGACGGGTTCCAATGAATTGCCCAGACAGGTTCCAACACATTGTTCAGACAGGTTCCAACGTATTGCCTAAGACAGGTTCCAATTCTTAATTGTACAGACAGGTTCAAATGTATTCAATAGGAATGGTTATGGTTATGGTCAATTTCAATGGAAATACAAAGTTTTATTTCCATAAATGTGTATTGCTGATAATCTTTATCAAAAGAAATGAAAACTGTTGACACAGAAACTGTGCATTGATCTACAACAGCAGTCAAAATCTAAGTCTTATATTTGCTGCACTACCTGTTTGCTAAAATCTTGATATGATCGTTCAGATCAAGATCACCATTTGGATGTTCAGTCAGTATGTATACTCCTCAAGACACAACTGCATTTCAAATATCAAGTGGCTAGCACACATATTGAAAAGTTCCCACAACTTGTCAGACTTTTCGGTCTGGCACTTATGAAAAAAATAACAGACAGAAACAAAATTTGCCACATGCAACATGTGATAACAAGTGAAAAACTTCAAAGTCAGTGGAGCATGATCTGAGCAGGCACCACTGAAATTTATCTGCACTGATGCAAATGCAACTACTTTCCAAATATCAAGATGCAAGGAAAAACTTAAACAATTGTGGGTGCCACCTTTGTCGCCAGAATCAACATACCCAAGTCTTGCTCTTTTCTACTTTCGTTGAAGGCTTGACATTATTGAAGCAAATGGAGATGTCATACTGGGCACAACAAAATATTATATTTAGTGCTTTAAATTTGAATTATTTCCAAATATTTTCTCCAAAATAAGGATGTGGTGAGGCTGCACAGGTTTGGTGAATTGTCTAAAGATGAATACATTCGCAAACTAATACCAAAGCAACCAGGAAAGGGGGAATTCTAAAATGATAAATCCAAAATCAGGACAATTCACAGACAACACGAATTGAGACAGTATGACAAAGATAAAACAGATAAACAAAAATGAACAAGAATGTCACAAAACTAAATGCACTAGCAGTGTGAACCCCTATAAAACTGAGGTATCATCAGGTGCTCCAGAAGGTAAGCATGATCTGCTCCATGCGGGGCACCTGTCACACTGCCAGTGAAAAGTTTGGTTTTGTCACAGTCGATGTTAGTCAGTCCGGTAACAAACTCTGGATCTACCCAAAGATATCTGTTCTTATGAAATTAACAAAACTGAAAGTCACAATACTAAAATATAAGTACAGACTGTTGCTTGTAAAACCAAAGAGATCTATGGCGGGTTTCCTGGCTCTTTAACGTATTATATTTGCAATTCTTCAATGAACATACCAATATTCCTAAAGTAACACATATAAGAAGTCCTTCTAAACTCCTGTCTTTTATTTGCCAATCAACCAATCAAGATTCTATAGAAATTCTATTGTATACCAATTTGTACTGCCTGAAGGGGTTTACCTTGATACTCCAGTAATGACAAATTGGTATACAAAAGAATTCTATAGAATCTTGATTGGTTGATTGACAAAGAAAAGATAGGAGTTTTGAAGGAGTTGTTATAGGTGTTACTTGAGGAATATTGGTATGTTCATTGAAGAATTGCAAATATAATACATTATTGAGCCAGGAAATCTGCCATAATATTCAGAGTTATAACAAAAAGTATAGACTGGAACCTCAGTCAACAGCTGTTTTATTTGACCCTCTGACTAAACTGTTACTCTCAGCCTACAGCTTAAGGCAACAGTTCAGTCCAAGGGTCAAACAAAACAGCTAATTGTTTTGGGACACAGTCAATAACGATCTTATAATGGGGAATTCTAATCATGTAATGACTGCTCAAATGTGGCTGAGTTTATTACTCTCCTTGAAGTATAGCCTTGGACCAATTTTATTGGCCATTTGGCTACCAATATTACAGATTGACAACTAAATTGCTGCCAACAAACTGTAGAATTTGTTAAACAAATTAAGAAGTTGATACCCTGCTAGGTATGATCTTTTTTTATGTTTGGTTATTGAACATGTTTAACTTAAATGAATTGCTAGATGAGGGAAATTTCCGTTTTAATTTTGCAAAGACTTTGTATAGATTTTATGTAAATATGATATGAATAAAATTAAAAGTAAATGATATTTAATCTAACAAATTTTGATATGCCAACCTAGATTTAATCATACTAATGGGAGATAATTTTTCGTGTACTATTACATCTCTTGATAAATTTATTATCTCCCATAGCCAAATCGCCGATTTTGCATTTTATACCAAAATAATACCAAAATTGAATTACAGTACCTCTAAAAGTATATGAAGTGACCATAAAGTATAAATTTAAACTGATTATACATGTTAAAACAAAAATTTTCACAATTTTAAAATATGTTTGAAATAATAAAAAACACGAAATCCCCTCTGTATAGTAATGCTCACACTGTAACAAAGGTTATCACCTAACACAACTAACACAACAGTTGCTGAGGTAAGTATCTATTGTTCAATTTCTTTTTACCAAGTCTACAGTTTTTCAACAGCAATTTAGTTGTCAAACTGTAGAATTTGTAGCCTAATTACCAATAATATTGGTCTTAGGTTTAGACTTTAAAGACTATAATAAAAGTTGAAGTTGAGAAAATAACAAATAATTGATTGTTGATTTCACACAACATATATTAGATGAAACAAATAAATAAAAACACATAACATCCAGATCAATATCATGGTTATACAGGAAGTATTTATGCATTTGATACAGTTTAATTGCACATAAAGTGCAGTTGACACATAAAATAGGTTTTAATTTAAGAATTACAGAATGTTATTAGAAGGTTAAAAGGAATACTGATTCTTTTGATATAAGATATGGTTGACAAAATTTTTAAGTGGGTTTCAAGTTTAAATAGACAACTCAAGTCATTTTAATACATGGTTTTAGCATTTTGTTTTCATTTTCTTTTCTCTTATATACTAATACAATGTAAAGACTATTTTTGGAAATGTTTTCATGTGTTGTGTTAGTAAATGGTCATATTTGAGGGTTTTAGTCATGATGATGACCCTTAAAACACTAGAATTACCATGCAGACTATTAAAATTAATTGAATTGTGGTCCGATGACAATTTACTCTGTATCTCTACACTTTCATCTCTACAAGCAATATATGTATTACTGGTTTGTACAAATTAAACTAAGGCAAAGTTTCAATCAAAAAGTTGGTCAAAGAAACTTCGACCAAGTTTTCTTGGTCAAAGTTGTCTGTTGACACTATCAATGTTTTTTTCGGTTGATGGTCAAAGAAACGGCAGGAAATTGTGTTTACAGGCACAAGTTTCTCAAAAAGATTAAATATACTTCAATTTTCCTTGGTCTTTTATTCATATATATGCTGCATAGGAATTATCAGGAGTAAAACAAAATTGTAGATTAAGAAAAGGATTGAGTTCTAGGTCAGTAAGAAAAAAAGCAAATGTATATCTTGACCAGTTTTGTTGAAAAAAATTTCGTTTAAAGACAAAGCAGAGACAAAAATTCATTTCAGAATGGATCATTACATTTGTCGATTAACATTTGCTTGGTATCGTCATTCTATTTTTAGCTCACCTGGCTAATGCCAGGGTGAGCTTTTGCCATCTCTTTGCGTCCTTTTTGAACCAAATTTGGCCATAATAGTCCTTGGGTGGTCCCCTACAAAAAAGTTGGGTCTGTGTGATATCCAAGATGGCCACCAGCGGGAAATATAGTTTTAACATTGAACCCTATGAGAAAACACATTCAAAGATCTTTTTCTCTGAAACTACTGAGCCAATTGGCACCAAAACTTGGTCACAAAAGTCTTTTGGTGGTCCCTTACAAAAAAGGTTTTTTTCAGGTCAGTGCGATATCCAAGATGGCTGCCAGCGGGAAACATAGTTTTAACATTGGACCCTATGGGAAAACACATTCATAGATCTTCTTCTCTGAAACTACTCAGCCAATTGGCACCAAACTTGGCCACAATAGTCCTTTGGTGGTCCCTTACAAAAAAGGTGTTTTTCAGGTCCGCATCATATCCAAGATGGCGGAAAGTTGGAAACATAGTTGTGTCGCCTGCTGTAAGCACAGTCGACACATAGGGATTACTATCCGTTGTCTTACGTCGTCGTCGTCGATGTCCTGCGTCGTCCGACAGTTTTTGAATCCACAACTCCTTCAAAACCACTTGTCCGATTCCTACCAAACTTTCAGGATATGTTGTTTAACTGGTGTAGTTGTGCACCTGATACTTAGAATTTTGATTTTGCAGATTTTAGAGGTTAACAGAGCCAAAATTGCTCATTTGTGAGTCTGTTGGTTTTGAATCCGCAACTCCTTCAAAACTGCTAGTCAGATTCTAACAAAACTTTCAGGATAAGTTGTTCACCGGGTTTATTTGTGCACCTGATACTTAGAATTTTGATTTTACAGATTTTAGAGGTTCACAGAACCAAAATTGCTTATTTGTGAGTCTGTCTGTTTTGAATCCGCAACTCCTTCAAAACTGCCAGTCCGATTCCAACAAAACTTTCAGGATAGATTGTTCACCTGATGTACTTGTGCACCTTATATATAGAATTTTGATTTTACAGATTTTAGAGGTTTATAGAGCCAAAATTGCTCATTTGATTATCTGGTTTGTTAATCCCCAGTTCCAGCACAACTATAAGTCAGATTCCAACCAAACTTGCAGGATATGTTGTTCACCTGATGTAGTTGTGCATCTGATACTTAAAATTTTGATTTTGCAGTTTTAGAGGTTCACTGAGCCAGAATAGCTCATTTGTTAATTCTGTTTGTTTGTGTGGAACTCCTTCAAAACTGTAAATTATATTCCAACCAGCCTTTCAGAATACATTGATTACTTGATATAGTTGCGCACCCGTTATTTAAAATTTTGATTTTACAGATTTAAGAGGTTAACAGAGCCAAAATAGCTCATTTGTTAATTGGGTTTTTTAATCTTCGACTCCTTCACAACTGTCGGTCAGATTCCAACCTAATTTTCAGTACATATTGTATATCAGGTCTGGTTATGCACGTTATACTTAGATTTTTTTACCGATTCTAGAGGTTTGCCAAACCACTAAGCTCATATGTTAAATCAGATTGTTAATCTGCAAGTCCTTAAAACTGTAATTCACATTCTTAACCAAATTTGCAGAATATGTTTTTCTCCTTATCTAGACATGCACATTACAAGTAAAATTTTTTAATTTTGCATATTTTAGAGCTTCACTGGACCAAAAATGACTCTTCTGTAGTGCAGGCCACACAAGTGTTCCATGGAACACCCATCAATTTTTTTAACATTGGACCCTATGGGAAAACACATTCAAAGTTCTTTTCTCTGAAACTACTATGCTAATTTGCACCAAACTTAGTCACAATAGTCCTTTGGTGCTCCCTTACAAAACTAGCGTTTTTCTGGTTCACGCTTTATCCAAGATGGCTGTCAGCGGGAACATAGTTTAACATTGGACCCCATGGGAAAACACATTCAAAGATCTTCTCTTCTGAAACTACTGGGCCAATTGGAACCAAACTTGGCCACAATAGTCCCTTGGATGGTTCCTTACTTAGAAGGTGTTTTTCAGGTTTGCGCTATATCCAACATGGCTTCCAAGGGGGAACATAGTTTTAACATTGGACCCTATGGGAAAAGAAATTCAAAAATCTTCTCTTAAACTACTGGGCCAATTGGAACCAAACTTGGCCACAATAGTCCTTGAATGGTTCCTTACTTAAAAGGTGTTTTTCAGGTTTGCACTATATCCAATGTGGCTGCCAGCGGGAAACATAGTTTTAACATTGGACCCTATTGAAAAACACATTCAAAGATCTTCTTCTCTGAAACTGCTTGGTCAATTGGAACTAACATTTGCCACAATAGTCCTTGGTTGGTCCCTTGCAAAAGAATTGTTTTTAAGGTCAGTGTGATATAAGATGACTGTCAGCGGGAAACATAGTTTTAACATTGCACCCTATGTTCAAAAATCCTATTCTTTGAAACTACGTAGCCAATTGGCACCAAACTTTGCCACAATAGTCCTTGAGTGGTCCTCACAAAAAAGGTGTTTTTCAGGTTCACACTATATCCAATGTGGCCGCCAGTGGGGAATATAGTTTTTAACATTGGACACTTTGGGAAAACACATTCAAAGATCTTTTCCTCTGAAACTACTGAGCCAATGGAACCAAACTTAGTCTTTATGTGGACCCCTGAAAACAAAAATTTTTTTTTTCAGGTTCCCACTTTATCCAGGATGGCTGCCAGCAGGGAACATAGTATAACATTGGACCCCATGGGGAACACTAACAGCGGTCTTCTCCTCTTAAACTAATTGGGCATATTGGAACATAGTTTAATTATATACATGTATATGGGCTCTTTAACATAAAATGTCTATGCTAATCAAGGACCAGGTGAGCTATACAGGCTCTTGAGAGCCTCTTGTTCAGCCTTCTAGCCATGTGCTTTTTTTTGTAAACAAAGTTGCATCAATTTAAAACTACTTTTTGATTGGTTAATTCCCATCAAAGTCCATCAAAGTTTGACGAAAATAGGATGGGTTTCTATTCCATCAAAGTCCTTCAAAGTTTTTCATCAAAGTTTCTTTGATTGTTGACACTATCACAAACCGTCAAAAACTTTGACCAAGTTAATCTCACTTTAGAGCAGAACTCAACTTGTTTACCAATTTGTTTGTGCCTTCCTGAAATTGATCCAAGCTGGTCAGAGAGTCATCTTAATTATGTTTTGATGTATAATTGTAGGTGATATGTTGTAAATAACTTAATTTTGTTTTGTATTGCTTTGACCATAAGGGGTGTAAAATTGCATAAAGATTTTACTTAATATTATGAATTATGATTTCAGCATGGTGGTATCCTGCAGTTGTATGACAGTTCAGACAACAGCAGTTTGGACTCTCACAGATCCTCTATGATGAAAATTAGAAGAGTTTCCAGGTAATTAGGATCAATTCAATAAATGTGTCCCTACCTGACCTTCTTGACCAATCAAATGAGGTGATGTTGTGACTGATTCATTGTTTGCTTCTATATCAATAACTGACAGTTCCTTTGTAAAAGGGATGACAAAATGCTACATTGTTTATGAATGTACACAATATATTGTCCATTTCCATCCACATTTGATGACATTGTTTTTTTCTTTAACACACAGAAGCTGACAAAAGATAGATACACGTCACTAACTGACGGTGGGGACAGATTTATTGAATCGGATCTAAGCATTTGATAGGACCCTACAGGGCTTGAAGAATTCGGATTTTTATAGCCTTTCCAATTCAAAGACATTCCAAGTCAATAAAATAATATCTGACGATCATGATGTTTAAATTTTTGTTTTAAAATATCTACAACTTGTATCAGATACATTTTTTGGGTACAAGTTATGTACCAGTACCTGAAAGAAATCACATGCCATGTATTGCTATGCTTTTGGACTATTTAGTTTTGAAGTTATCTTTCAGTTTGCTGCTGTGGTAAAAGTTCTCTGATGTATTCAATATCACCATATACAAATGCATATATATATACTGTTTGGGTCTGCATGCTCACATTTCCAGTAGTTCCAAGAGTGAATTTTCAACCCTTCAAAATCTGACATCCAATCAAAATTTTTATAGCATACAAATGACACATTAGGTTATAGCATCAAGATCCAGTGTTGACTGAGAGATGCAGTTTTCTTCTGGGACCACCATGTAGTGGGTCACTATCCTTAATTTAGATACTTTCTGGACATAAATTATCATGAATACGTTTGATTATTCTTAAGAACAACAACGATGAAAAATGAACCCTGATATTTGGAAAATACATCATTAATCTATTTTAGGAAATAACTGAATTAAGACATTATATAATTGTGTATTTATTTTATCATAATATTAAATTGAACACTTAGATAGAGTCACGTCAGTAAGTATTGCATTCCAATTCATTTTGAAAGTATTGAAGCAGTATAATTGCCTTTTAAGTTGTCATATATCATTCCATTATTTCCCAGGAGTATCTATGTCTTTGACACGGAGCTGTCTAGATTTGACATGGGACTGTAATGTTACATCATAAGTTACTGTGATCTTAATGCACTTCCTGTTGTCTATTTCATTTTATACTAATGAATGGGACATTACCAGAAGATTAAATCAAATCTGTGGTAGTTCTAATGCTCACAATAGTTTTATTTACAACACGAAAATATAGTCATGTTTCAATACAATTAATTGTGGGGTTTGGATGAATTAAGATAGCTTGAAAATGTTTTGAATGAGTAAATCTCTGGAAATGAGACTGACAGACAAGTCTCCAACGGGAGCAAGGCATGAAAAATACAATGAGGGTGCCTACCTGAAATACCACATGAAAGCCTCTTTTATGTGTTTGTAACATTTTTTTTGATATACTTGTATGTTATTTTCTCAGAAACTTTTTATGCCCCAGCCATTAGGCTACGGGGGCATTAAGTTTTACCCTTGTCCGTACGTCCATCTGAAATTTTCGTCAAGGATTTCTCAGCTTGTGTATGTAGGAATGATTTGATATTTGGTATGAAGCTTTTGTATAATGAGTTGTACCATGTCTCTCCTTTTCAAGTCTGTCACTAATCTACTTCCTGTTTACCGATATATCTGTATGGGGGGCATCCATGTCCCATTGACAAATTTTCTTTTATTTTGGATATGTTTAATGTTTGAATAGTAAATTTTCCACAACACAAATTCATGAGTTGACAAGATTGATTTGATTAGTAGGAGTTTTACCTAAAATGATCAGTATTTAAGCTTTATCAAGATGGGACACCAGTGCAATGAGTTTTCATTGCCACTTTAAAGGGGAGAAATTGATGGAGCAGAAAATTTGACTTCTGTTCAACTCTTAGTGAGTCCTTAAACTTAAGGCTGGACAATAGGGTCATTTCTTTAAATTGACAGATGTTGGTCACAGTTAAAAAAAAAAACAAATATAAAAACAAACATTATATGTTTTCAGCTTCTGTTATTATTTGCTACTTTGTTTGTTTTAGCACATTTGATGGTACATCTAGATTTCCAAAACTCCAGGAATGTGCCCATTTCCATTATGATTTTGTTGAACTAGGAAAAATTAAGGTAAGAAAATAACATGGACAAATGAATAGCATATTACTTTGGCAACTGCATGAAACACGAATATTTAGAGTCGTCTTAATTTGATTTTTCAGTAACAGTTAATGTATCAGTTGTAAAACATGATTTAAAACCTAATTTTAAATTGAACAATTATTGTTGCTGTATTGAGCATTATTTTAAATCAAATATCTTAAAGAGTTTTCAGTAGAAATGTATGGATTTAACTTCAAAAATCAATTTTTAGCAAAACAAATGAATTTTTTTGGTGTTTTATGTAGATTTGGATAAAAAGCAAACACAAAACAACTGTTTGTGAGAAAATAAAAAAATTAACTTCATTGATTTTTGATTTTCTATAAAAACATGGAATGCCATGTATTAGTGTTCATTTCTGCAAGAAACTAATATTTGATATATTCTCAAGATACTAGAAGAAATGGTCACTTTCATCTGACTCAGAAATGTCTTCAGCTGCACAAATTTGTCATTATATAATGCCATCGACAGATACTATTATATAGAATTTAGAATTCAGGCATTACACTTAGACCCCATTCAGATCCACTTTATATTTAGAGTTTGATGAACATGTTGAAGACTCAGCGTAAAAATACACTAGAATTTAGTGTGATTGGCTGTGGATGTTGATGAATTAAATGTTTTTACATACATAATAATTTGAAAGTCATTTATTTTTTTTATGAAAATTTGAAACATTTTACCCATGATCCTTAGTTTCTGAAAGTTGACATATGTACATTTCAGGTCTTCTTGTGTGATGAAGAACAGGAGAATTATAAACACAATGGAGAGGAATATATGGAGAGAACATTTCTTGTTAAAGTTTTATCAAATAATAAATCGTGGAATGTACGGAGAACTTACAAAAACTTTCGTTTATTGGATAGACAGTTACACAAGTGTATATTTGATAGAAAATTCAGTCAGTTGGTTGACCTTAGCCAGCCTGAGGAGGGTTCAAGGACATATGAGGTTAGTTGTTTTAGAAAATTCAGTCAGTTGGTTGACCTTAGTAAGCCATATCAGGCTAGTTGTTATAGAAAAAGTCAGTCAGTTGGATGACCTTAGTCAGCCTAAAAAGGGTTCAAGGACATATTAGGCTAGTTGTTATAGAAAAAGTCAGTCAGTTGGATGACTTAAGTCAGCCTAGAAAGGGTTCAAGGACATATGAGGTTAGTTGTTATAGAAAATTCAGTCAGTTGTTTGACCTTAGCCAGCCTGAAGAGGGTTCAAGGACATATGAGGTTAGTTGTTATAAAAAATTCGGTCAGTTGGTGTACCTTGGTCAGCCTGAAGAGGGTTCAAGGACATATGATGTTAGGTGTTATAGAAATTCAGTCAGTTGGTTGACCTTAGACAGGCTGAGGAGGGTTCAAGGACATATGAGGTTAGTTGTAATAGAAAATTCAGTCATTTGGTTGACCTTAGAGTGCATGAAGAGGGTTCAAGGACATATGGGGTTAGTTGTTATAGAAATTCAGTCAGTTGGTTGACCTTAGCCAGTCTGGAGAAGGTTCAAGGACATATGAGGTTAGTTGTTATAGAAAATTCATTCAGTTGATTGACCTTAGTCATGTTAGTCAGCCTAAAGAGGGTTCAAGGATATATGAGAATAGTTGTTTTAGAAAATTCAGTCCATTGGTTGACCTTAGTCAGCCATATCAGGTTAGTGGTTATAGAAAAAGTCAGTCAGTTGTATGACCTTAGTCAGCCTAAAAAGGGTTCAAGGACATATCAGGCTAGTTGTTATTGAAAAATTCGGTCAGTTGGATGATCTTAGCCAGCCTTAAAAGGGTTCAAGGACATATGAGGTTAGTTGTTATAGAAAATTCAGTCAGTTGGTTGACAGTCAGCCTGAAGAGGGTTAAAGGATAAATGAAGTTAGTTGTTATAGAAAATTCAGTCAGTTGATTGATCCTTAGTCAGCCTGAAGAGGGTTAAAGGATAAATGAAGTTAGTTGTTATAGAAAATTCAGTCAGTTGGTTGACCTAAGCCAGCCTGGAGAAGGTTCAAGGACATATGAAGTTATATGTTATAGAAAATTCAGTCAGTTGGTTGACCTTAGTCAGCCTGAAGATGGTTAAAGGATAAATGAAGTTAGTTGTTATAGAAAATTCAGTCAGTTGGTTGACCTTAGTCAGCCTGAAGAGGGTTCAAGGATATTTTAGGTTAGTTGTTATAGAAAATTCAGTCTTTTAGTTGACCTTAGTCAGCCTGAAGAGGGTTAAAGGATAAATGAAGTTAGTTGTTATAGAAAATTTAGTCAGTTGGTTGACCTTAGTCAGCCTGAAGAGGGTTAAAGGATAAATGAAGTTAGTTGTTATAGAAAATTCAGTCTGTTGGTTGACCTTAGTCAGCCTGAAGAGGGTTCAAGGACATATGATGTTAGGTGTGATAGATATTCAGTCAGTTGGTTGACCTTAGTCAGGCTGAGGAGGGTTCAAGGACATATGAGGTTAGTTGTTATAGAAAATTCAGTCATTTGGTTGACCTTAGAGTGCATGAAGAGGGTTCAAGGACATATGAGGTTAGTTGTTATAGAAATTCAGTCAGTTGGTTGACCTTAGCCAGTCTGGAGAAGGTTCAAGGACATATGAGGTTAGTTGTTATAAAAAATTCAGTCTGTTGGTTGACCTTAGTCATGTTGGTCAGCCTGAAGAGGGTTCAAGGACATATGATGTTAGGTGTTATAGAAATTCAGTCAGTTGGTTGACCTTAGTCAGACTGAGGAGGGTTCAAGGACATATGAGGTTAGTTGTTATAGAAAATTCAGTCATTTGGTTGACCTTAGACTGCATGAAGATGGTTCAAGGACATAAGAGGTTAGTTGTTATAGAAAATTCAGTCAGTTGGTTGACCTTACTCAGCCTGGAGAGGGTTAAAGGATAAATGAAGTTAGTTGTTTCAGATAATTCAATCAGTTGATTAACCCTTAGTCAGCCTGAAGAGGGTTCAAGGACATATGAGGTTAGTTGTGGCTGGATAGCTAAAGGTAACACATTTTCTGTTGATAATGTAAATAGATTGTTGTGTTGATATTAGTTTAAACACAAATGTATTGAAGAAATAATGTTTTGTTTTTCACACAAAAAACATCAAATTATTTGTACACTGAATACAAAACCCCCAAAAAATAATGTAGTCAGCACAAAAGTATTTTAGGTTAACTAGTATAGGCAACTGGATGAGTAAATAAAATTGCCATTTCATTAACAAGATGGAAGAAAAATGAAAATGAATTCCAAAGCAACCAGCAAAAAATGTATATAAAGAATCATTTCAATAAAGAGGTGATTTGAATTGGAGACAAAAATAAACTAAAATGAAACACAAGCTGTATGAAAACCACGTAAAACTGGCATGTCATTCAGTTGCTCTTGAAGAATAGATATGATCTGGTAAATACAAGCTGCCCATGTGTATTATTCTTAAATGAATACTGAAGCAAAAATAGAAAAAAGGGAAATTCAAAATTCAAAAATCCAATTTTACACAAAATACCATCTCACAATACATTAAAGAATTAGATTAAATTGACATCCACTTTTCATTACTATATCTCGGCACGTCCACATTCTCTGCCTTTGGTAAAAAAAATGTAAAATATGTAACCTTAAAATAAAAACAAGTACAAAAATTTTAAAAAATAATCAAGTAATCGAACAGAAGCACTGGAATGCTGGAAACTTAGAAGACAATGAAACAAACACAGCCCTTCAATATAGAATTGGTACAAGTGGATATGGACAATTATTTAATGAAGGTGATAAAGGGGAAAGGTCAAGGAGACAATGAACTATTGAATAGAAGAATTATAGACTTTAAGTGCAAGCAAAATAAAAACCCTTCGATATAAAAGTTGTACAAATGTACTTGAGCATTTATTTAATGATGGGGACAAAAGTCTAATGAAGAGGACAAAAGGTTAAAGGTCAAGAAGGACACGACCTGAAAAAGCAAATTATATAAAATGCATGTATGTAAAACACCATTACTGGAAACTTAAACACAAATAGGCCAAACTTTGGTTATGACTTTACTCTCAACTGAAAAAAAGCTAAAATTTTGTTTAAAATAGTACTGACTGATTCTAAAATTGATAAGCATTGTAACTGTAAAATGAAATGTCATTATTGTATCAAATTGATGATCATGTTTTTTATCTTTATGTGACAGACATGTTTTGTTTACTATTGGTAACGATTTGTTCACGATTGGTAATTATGTTGTAATTTTACAGGAAATGGAGACAGAACTCGGCAGCTATTTACAAAGATTTACAAATATTGCTAACAGTATGATAAACTGTGGTACCATTCTTAATTGGTTTGAGGTTAGTAATGTTACAGTTAAATTGCAAATAATGTGTTCCTGACAAAATGTGGTAACCAGTATGGTAAAAAGTCTAGATTCACACACATTTTATTAAAGGTCCTTCTACTTGTACCACAGTGGAAGTGTTTCTAAAAAAAATCTAAATGGCTAAAGATCTAAAATTATTCCTTGCAATTCAGCTGTTGGTTTGAGGATGTGGACAGGCAGCCGGCAGTGCACATCAAAAATTGCTTTCTCTGTGGTCATTCAAAAAAAAGAATATCTTATTAAAATGGAATTTGGATGTACTATATATAGGATGCAAAGAAATGAAGACAATTGATTTTGGAGAAAGGTCAAATGTCAAGGCCACAGTGACTGTTAATAGATGAAAACTTTAAAACTGATAAAATTTCCAGAAAATTCCTGATGATAATACAGAAAAGTTAAAATCCAATTTAAATGAGATGTGAAAATTAAGTTAATATCCTGGTATACAGGCAAAATTTACTCTTCCCATTCAGTTGAAACTTGGACATATTGTTTTGGAACAGGAAAAAAAGACATACTTTGATGTTGGAGAAAAAAGTCTAGGGCAAAGGTTAGAGTGACTTGAACTGAATTGAAACTACTAAAAATATTTGGTTTTTAGACAATATAACGCACAAACTTTACTTCCAAATCAATTGAGACTGTGGCATTTTGTCATCCACAAGTAAGGAAATCAGTATATACATTGAGGAGACTGATATCAAAGGTCAAGGTTACAGTGATTTAATGTCAGAGATATTTAACAGACAATAACCAAGAAAGTTGAAATTTGACAAAATTAAAATTTGTTATAATGTTGTGTATTAGGTGGGGAAGAAAACAGATTGAAAAATTTCTGAAATATTTAGTTCATGGACAATTACTCTCAAAAGTTACATGTGGTTAAAATAAAACAAAATGAACTTGCAATTTGGCTTGTGCCTCCTGGTGCCTTTAATAAGTCCACTCTAAGGTACAGTTACCTTGATATGGAATTTCCAATATCATTTCAGCTGGATAATCGGGGAAACAGACTTTTGGCTATTGATGATTCTGGGATAAACACTCCTGCCATTGCTGCTGCTCATGCTGTAAAAAGATATACTGCTCAGGCTGTGGATGAAATTTCTCTAGAGGTATGAGATGTTACTTTATCATATTGAACAAAGTTCTTTTTGACATATTTTATTGGTAAAATATACGTATTAAATAACCGACTTCGACCTGCCGTTGGGTGTGGGGTTTTCTCACCGTTCATTTAAGATCCTATGGTGGCTTTGAGTTGTTATTACTCCCCTTTGGGTCGTTGTCTCTTTGACACATTCCCCGTTTCCCTTCTTTTTATACCCCGCCACACATAGTGGCAAGGTATTATGTGATACCCCAAGTCGTGTGTCCGTCCGTCCGTCCCCCGAAGGTTTCCGACTGATAACTTGTGAATGAAATAATGTATTGTCTTCAAACTTGGTACGTGACTTGTATACCACGAAACTCAGGCCAAGTTCGATTTCGGGTTCAGAGGTATAAGGGGTTCTGGAGTTATGCCCCTTGAAACTTTGAAATTTTGTGAATTTTAGGGTTTCCGACTGATAACTTGTGAATGAAATAATATATTGTCTTCAAACTTGGTATGTAATTTGTATACCACAAAACTCAGGCCAAGTATGATTTTTGGTTCAGATGTCCAAGGGGTTCTGGAGTTATGCCCCTTGAAACTTTGAAATTTTGTGAANGGGGTATCATGTAATGCACCATTACTATTTTTTCTATATTGGTACAGGGATTTTGTTATACAGGTTAAATGTGCAGTTTTTATTGGCAAAATATATAGGGATTGATGTGATTGGTAAAATACAGCTGAGTGCCAAAAGTTGGTCAACTTTTAAAATTTTCCTGTTCAAGTAAAAATGGTCCCTGATTAAAAAATTCTCTAGAAACCAATTCTTATCCAATTTCAGGAAAATTTCACTCTTAGTTTGAAATTGACATACAGTTTATGCCAATAATTTTATGACCAGTAACTTCCGTATTATGATAATTTAAAGATAAGCCAAAAATTTTTAAGTCAAAATTTACTATATATTCTAAATTGTGACGTCAGAATTTACTTTGTAATTAACAGAATTGCTTTGTAATTAAACTGTGATAATAAAGAAACTAATGAACTTAAAACTGTTTCTAAATTACAGACAGAAAATGCATATCAAACTCCTTCTAGAAGAGAAAATTTCATGAAAATCAGATAAGAAATGAATTCTTCAGAATTTATATGGCTAGCGACTAAAAGGGTGGGGTTGTGGGCATATTGTTTTCCCTTGTCTGTCCGTTCGTCTGTCCGTACAAATAAAAATACAACTCTTGATGTTTTTCAGAAACTGTAAACAAATTTCAACATTTTCAAAGGAATCTAACATACAATGAGTAGATGTACACACTCACATCATTTGGAATTTTCAAAATGGCTGCCATTGCCATGGAATTTGAAAAAGGTGGCAAAATTTAAAGTGTCTCAAATTGGATGAAACTTTACTGGAAGGTTGCCTAGCACCCATGGAAATGATTTGTGGGCTCAGAATTCTAAAAATGGCTGCCGTTGCCATGGAAACTGAAAAAAGGTGGTGATCTGGTTAATATACAGTAAAATGCATCCCATTTTATATGCCAACTCACTCAAGGGAGTATTATTCATTGTAGAATATATATCACACTTGCAAGTTCATGCAATATAAAATTTTACTGGGGACAATAACTCCATAATTAATGCAATAACCCTTTAATTGGACATCAAAATTTGAAATGAAACTGTTTTCTCTAGAATTTTCCATCATTTTCCATGAGCTGTTTATATGCTTTAAAATAACTGAGAATAAGATTTGAAATTAAAAAAATTGTACATTGTCTTTTTTGTGCCCCTAGATTGAGGATCTTGGGCATATTGTTCTTGTCCTGTGTTTGGTGTTAATTTTCTTGCAAAAATATTAACACACTTTAATCAAATCAATTTGAATGTATTGCAGGTTGGAGATATTGTATCTGTGATAGACATGCATGCTGCTGAGGATACCATGTGGTGGAGGGGTAAAAGAGGATTTGAGGTCAGGTTTTATTTTTATTTATTTATTTTTATTATTTTTTTTTTGTATGATTTTCTTACAATATTACATTATATGAAGGCGATGGAAAACAGAAGTGCTCAACTTATGATTAATAAAACTTGCTTATATGACATTCAGGTCTTTAGAACTTATTTACACAATTTTTGTGTTGCCCACGACAGAGGGAAAGCAATCCTGCGGCGGCGGCGTCAACAATTGTAAACTATTGTGAATTAACAAATGTAAAAAAATAGATAACAGGAAACACCTACAATGGCTGAAAATTATAATTACATGCCACAATCTGCTATGGAACTACACATGAAGAACACGAATAAGACAAGAGACGAACATAGACAACAATAGGAACTCGGGACAACCGACTTGGTACCTGCACTAGCAAAGGCCAGCGGCAGGGTTAAACTGTTTTATGGGTACAAGCTTATATTAGTTGTAGGTCCATAATAATTGATGTGCAGTTGCATTATTATGGGTGCAACTCAAATCCCTACTTAGTTTATGGCCCTGGTTCCTTAGTCACGCATTAATGATAACTTTAAGTTCTTAGCCAGTAGTTAGTACAGCCTATACCAGTAGTCCTAGGCACTTCATATTTGACATGCAGTTGCGTCTTGCGGAGTACATACCGATTCCATGCCCAGATGGTGGCACTGGCCCATTAGTCACGCATGAACGATCACTTTAAGTTTTTAACAAGCGATTTGTACATCATGTACCAGTTGTCCTAGGCACTTGATATTTGACATGCAAGTGCGTCTTTGGAAGTACATGCCGATTCTACGCCCAGATGGTGGCCCTGGCCCCTCAGTCATGCACGAGTGATCACATCATTTTTTTAAAGAAAATTGTTAACACAATTGTATTTTATTTTTTTAGAAGTAGATCAATGTGCAAATTTAAGCGATGCAAGGGGCGGGCAAGACATATCATGTGTCTACAGTTTATGAATTGTATAGTGAGAATTTATGGATGGAGAAGCTGTTTCAAGTATGTGAAACAATTAACAATAATGTTTAAAATGTGTACTATTAAGGATGTTCGCTGGTCAATTTTAGAAGCATAAGACTTTCTTTCTATTAAGTGTGGTTTTTTGTTTAAAAATTGAAAAAGAAGTAAATTAAGCCAAAAAAATCAATAGGTTACCGATGTAATTTTTGAGATTTAAGTGTTCCAAAAAATGGCAGGAAACTGAACTCCTCTGTATTTTTCATAGGTTTAACATGAGCAATCTTTATCCAATATTGAATATGACAAAATAACACCAATGAAATAAAATTTTGTCAGAATGCTCCCAAAGATGTGTAAAATGAAATTAAGGATAAAAGTTAAGGGGTTACCGAGCAAAACATTATTTAGCTTATAAATGGATAAAACCGGAGAATTCCGAAAATCTGACAAAAATACAAAAACATGACCAGCGAACATCCTTAAACCAACAAATTAATGAGTTTTAGATTAGGGCTGTTCCAGAAATAATTGTATGGGTGGGTCAGAAGGCACTTTTTATAAGGACCCGCCATGCATAAAATTTTAATTCCTTTGTCTCATTGCTTCTTCAGTGAAAGTCTTCAATTTACCCCACAACCCATCAAATTTTAATTGAAGTGCCTTCCGACCCCCCCCCCCCA
>MJUU01045991.1:40280-50831 GCA_002080025.1 Modiolus philippinarum | reverse complement strand
GGTATGTTTTCTTTTTCAGGTTGGATTCTTTCCTAGTGAATGTGTAGAGCTGATAGGAGACAAAGTTCCATCTTCTGTGGAGAATAGGATACCACTTAACAGTAGGCGACCACGTATGCATGGTTTGATTACTAACCAATTAATAGCATTCAAAGTATTTTGCATCTTTTGACCTAATTATCAAACAATTGAATGATTTGATGTGTATTTATCTTTTAATTACACTTTAAATTTGAATACCAGTATCATTACACCAGACAGAAAAGAAGCATTGAAAGTTCAAGAAATCATCATTTTTTTTTCATGTACAAAATGCAACACCATAGAAAGCTGTGAGGATTGAAATGTACACAATTGTCTTCAGTCTGAAATGCTGACCCTCTCCCTATGCAACCATGCATTTTGAAATTAATATCAATCTCATAAGGGTTAAAGACAAAATTTATCCAAAAGTAGTCTTGCTATCTTGACATTTATTTTATTAAATTGATGACAAATGTACACATTTGAAATCTAGAAGATGTCAACAGAGTTATATGCCGCAAGTGATCTTGAATTTTCAATGCTATTTTTCCTTTCATTGTATGAAAGAAATTATCTTTTGTAGACTTCAATATATAATATTTCTTCTTTACGTCATCTGATATGATTTCCCTGTAGACTTGTCATATTAACCCCTATTGAATTTCTAATTGATTGGCTGTTATTGATGTTTGATATTTCTTATTATTTTCCATAAAAATGTAATATTAACCCCTGTTTATTGACTGTTTTGATGCTTGATACTTCTTATTATTTCCCTTGAAGTCTTTGCTTTGAAATGCTTTCAATCTTATTCTGCGTCTTTGTTGCCTGACATTTATTTCATACTGCATTGTACTAGGTGAAGAATTTTTCTTCCATATCGAAATAAAAAAAAACACTTTAATTTTCCATATAGTGTGTTAAGACTTGATGGGCTAAATAGTTTGTTAAGACTTGATGGGCTAAATACCTTTTAAAGGGCCTCTTTTTTCAAATAAAATTAGCTTATATCATAGATATATTTTCATCTATGTTTTTCCAGTAATTCTGCAAAGTTTGATTAAGATCTGGTGAATACTTTAAGAGAAATTCACAAAATAATGAGACTCTATATTGCGGTATCACAATCTGAAAATAAGACTTTTTTGAAATGAGCCTATTGTCAGTGACAGAATGAATAAAATTTCAACAAGTGTCATAATAAATGTAACTTGTTTGTGGTCAAAAAGCATAGCTAAACTATATATTTGGCTTTCTTTTAAATGTAAGACCTATTTTGTAAATAACTGGGTGTCATTGCCCCCTCCCCCCACCCACACCTCCATATATCATTATTATCCAAGTAGCTAAACCTGCACTGTTATCAGTTTGATTTCATATATAGAATCAAACTATTTGATAAGTTTGCAGATATGAAGCATGAGGTCCATCAAATTGTTAAAAGCTGGACAAATTGTATATTTTGAAGTTTGGCCATATTTGAAATATTCTGCCTGTCAGATATAATTTTCCTAAAATCTAGAAAAATTCTTAAAAAATGCTGATATTATTCATTGTTCAACAATGATGGATAAAAAAATGTGACACAAAGGTGGTTAAATGCAACAGAAATGGTCAGTTTATTTACATAAATTGTTATTTTAGGCCACTCATTTTAAAATTTCTTTTAATCATTCAGAAATATTCTTATTCTACAACCTAAAATAGCCTATATTTCCCACTAGAATAGATTTCTAGTGCTCTTTTCTGCTGATAAATTACATGCTCTATATATCCTTGGTTTATATGCCATATATAAAAAAATTCTGTCAAAAATACTTTGATACTTTGAAAATTAGTATCACTACATCCTGCAGCTAATACTGTCAAAACTGAACATTATGAAAATGCAAAATTAAGGTCTGAAATTTCAATAACTTGAATTTGTTAGCTATTTATTCCTTAAACACAGTGTATGCTGTATTTTGCAGTGACTAGAATGCAATTAATTATTGAAAATAAAATTTGCAGTCATTCTGGTATGGATATATCAGGTTTTGTCCTTTTTATACCCCGCCACAGGAAGTGGCGAGGTATTATGTGATACCCTCAGTCGTGTGTCCGTCCGTCTGTCTGTCTGTCCGTCCATGCGTCCGTCTGTACCCCGAAGGTTTCCGACTGATAACTTGTGAACAAAATAACATAAGATCTTCAAACTTGGTATGTGACTTGTTTACCACAAAACTCAGGCCAAGTTCGATTTTGGGTTCAGAGGTCCAAGAGGTTATTGAGTTATGCCCCTTTTAACTTTGAAATTTTTCAAATTTTAGGGTTTCCGACTGATAACTTGTGAATGAAATAATATTTTGTCTTCAAACTTATTATTTAACTTGTTAAGTACAAAACACAGGCCAAGTTCGAATTCCGGTTCTGAGGTCCAAGGGGTTCTGGAGTTATGCCCCTTTAAACTTCGAAATTTTGTGAATTTTAGGGTTTCCGACTGATAACTTGTGAATGAAATAATATTTTGTCTTCTAACTTGGTATGTAACTTGTTAATAACAAAAAACAGGCCAAGTTCTAATTTGGGTTCAGAGGTCCAAGGGGTTCTTGAGTTATGCCCCTTGAAACTTTGAAATTTTGCGAATTTTCTGACTCATAACTTGTGAATGAAATAATATATTGCCTTCAAACTTGGTATGTAACTTGTGTACCACAAAACTCAGACCAAATTCCATTTTTTGGTTCAGAGGTCCAAGGGGTTCTGGAGTTATACCCCTTGAAACTTTGAAATTTTGCAAATTATAGGGTTTCCGACTGATAACTTGTGAATGAAATGACATACTGTCCTCTTATTTGGTATGTAAGTTGTTTGCCATAAAACACAGGCCAAGTATAATTTTGGGTTCAGAAGTACACAGAGATCTAGAGTTATGCCTCTTTAAACTGAAATTTTGTGAAACATGGCGGGGTATCATGTAATGCACCATTACCATTTTTTCTGAAAAAATTCCCATCGCACCAATGTTTCAGCTCCAGTGTGATAATAGAAAGCTTTTAAGGTCAAATTTGGCTAAAAAATGTGAATTTGGACCTAACTTGATGGTTTTGTACCAAAATAAACAAGACAGAGGCAAATTCTAATTTTTTGTGATTTTTCGCTTAAAGGTATCATACCACCATTGATTTTTCCCTATTTGTCTTTGTTAAATGGGTTATTTTCTGAGAACCATAGCACATTTACTGTCATTTCAAATAAAGCGAAACTTCATACCTAATTAATTAGATGTATTATGAGCCTCCACAAAAATTTTGAGGACAACTTTCATAGAAATATCCATACTCCTTTGATAAGTACTATTTTAACATACAACCTTTGGCAGAAGAATTTCCTTTTGGTGGTATGATACCTTCATATCCCTGTGACAAAAAGGTCTTCATAGTTGTTGACCCTTGAATTTGAACTTTGACCTCACGGTTACATTACTCCTTAGCAGTGCTCACAAAGATCAATGAAATATATCCCTGATATCTTTACTGAACACAAAAAGTTAAAATCGTGATTTTCCATACTAAATGATAAGTCTGCAAAATATGTCCAATTTTTTCAAGATTATCAGACATTTGAGAAAACAATGAGGGTCAATTTTCCCTCTGGTCATGCTTACCAAAAAAACCAAAAAAATTCTGAATTTGCTTCTTTGCCTCAAAATGTTACGCCATTTAACAATTGTAATTGCCTAATTGCCTATCAAAGATCCCATTTTAATGTATACTGACAAGAATTCTCATTTCTATCCAAATTCAAAAGTAAAGTCCATTTTTATGCCTTTACAAAAGAAGTTTGATGCATATTGTTACACCCCTGTTCAAAGATTTGTTTTTCTTGTTGTCTGTCTATCCATTAATAGTTTTTTCCATCGAATAACCAAAAGGCCTTCTCTCCGCATATTACCACCATTTATCAATTTATTAAAACATTTAGGGGCAAATAAAAACCTGTACTATTCTTAGCCCTTTCAACAGTTAATCTAATTACATTTGTAAATTAAGATCTTTTCATAGAATTGCAATATTTGAATTTTATATGTCCATTATACAAAAGATAAATTCGTTTAGAAAGTAAAAACAGAACATAAATGATTGGATAAACATTAGATTCAATATGAAAATATACAATAAAACAATATCAAAATATTATATAACTATTTTGATTAAGTACAATTCAGATAAGTGATCTGGTACAGATGACTCTGGTAACAAACAACATGTATTGATTGATAGTGAATCATAGTTTTGGATGATTTTATATCATAATATGACTAACTACAACTTGCACATTTTATTGTGTTGTTTATTGGAATCTAAAGCATGTGATGCATGCATAGAAATTGTTTTGATATTTAAAAGTTAATCTCTGATTCAGGATGTTGCATTCATTTTATTTGGACAACCTCTGTCCCCCTTCTCCAATTTTTTGCAACTGAGGTTTAAAAGATAACATTATATTTATTCCAAAAGAAATCTAGTCAGAAGTAATCTAGTCAATTCTGACTTTGTTTTATGCCTGAGTGAAATATTCAAAATTATTATACAGATAGCAGTGAATTATCAAGTTTTCTCAATTAAATAAATGTCATTTTGTCACAGGTGAAAATAAAGGATTTCTTGTCACTGGAGAGGAAGTGATGTCACAGTATCTTGTCAATGTCATTGTCAAGTAAACAATTGTCAAATTGAAATGAAAAAAATAATCTGCATCTTATATCTCGGGTTTTGAGTAGAAAATATATAATAAAAAGCATAACTAATCAACTGTCATGAATATCAATAAAAATGTCATTGTGTCGATCAATGCAGTGGATTAAACAAGTTGTGGAACAAGTTCCTCAACTCGTTTAATCCTTCTGCGTTGTTCAGCACTCGTGACATTTTTATTGATATTCACGAAGGTCAATTAATTATACTACAAGTAATCTTCATTTTATCATCGAGCAGCTTATTCAATAGCAATATGGTCATTCATGGTTAATAATATTACAGATGTAGTAGAATTTAAGTGCATTTTTGTGAAATTAAAAAAAATGTCATGGAAAACAGTGTATACTTGTATAAGATAGTATCACCTTGTATCTTGGCAAATATCAAATAATGTCATTATTGTAAGCAGTTGGATGGCATTGAATCTACTTCCTATTTGCCAATACTCTGATGTTGACTTACAACCCACATTTTTGTCAAAGATTCCCTGTAGCCATTTGATATCCGAGTTTATTGCATTATATTCACCCTTTTTTTGTCAATATAGAAATTCAATTTAAACAATTACAAGTACTTATTTTATTTCAGTGGTAAGAAAACATGGGAAATTCCTGTCATTCCTAAGAATGTTTTTCACAACAAGACCAGCAAGAAACCAGTTAAAACAAACGGGGATTGTGAAAGAGAGAGTGTTTGGCTGTGATCTTGGAGAGCATCTGTTGAATTCTGGTCATGATGGTAAAATTATTACAACTCATAATACATAAATATTTACATGTATGTAAGGAGTTTTGTGTATTCAAATGGTTTTCTGAACATTAGGCTATCGAAAAAAAATTGTTTCTCTGGCCTGCATAGAATTTAGAAAAAGGCTTTAGAAACTAAATTTTATTTGATTGGCCTAATTTCAACAAATTAGGTTGCAATGAAGAAAAGAAACATACCTTACTTAAAAAATGTCAAAATACAATTAAAAAGAGCTTGACATGCTGTTTCTTCCTATAATTTTCATATAATTTTTGGTGTTGTAGTTTCCTAATTGCCATAATATTAATACAAGTATAAAATTTTGACGTCTAAATTTAGTATATAACTATAGCAAATTATGAAGTCAGAAATTTCAAATTGTATTTAAATTGTGGCAAGGCTCAACACCTAAAATTATTAGTTCGCCTCAACGAAGTTGAGGAGGACTATTGGAGTATCCCCGGTGTCCGCGTCCTAGTCCGCGTCCGCATTTAGGTATATATCTTGGTAACTATGAAGGGTAGGGTCATCAAACTTTGTGTACAGATGCATCTTGGGCTATCTCACAGCCTCCAAGAAAATTAGGTCTCTTGGACATATATTTTCCGCTTGACTGGCTTTCATTTAATTTTAGGTCCAAGTTGATATCTCAGTAACTGTATATGGTAGGATCATCTAACCTTGCATGTGCATACATCTTTGGGGGTAGGTAAGCATCCAGGCAAAATTAGGTAACTTTGACCTATATATTCCGCATGATCGACTTACATTCAAGTTTACCTGTGAGTTCAGATCTAAGTAACTGTACATGGTACAAATATCTAACCTTGCATGTGCATGCATCTTTAGCGGTAGGTCAGCATCCAGGCAAAGTCAGGTCACTTTGACCTATATTTTCCGCATGAGTGACTTACATTCAAGTTTACGTCCGAGTAGGTCTGCATCCAGGCAAAATTAGGTCACTTTTCCATTTATGTCCTAATTCAGGTCTCGGTTACTGTACATGTTAAATATAAGATCATCTAGCCTTTGTATACATGCATAAGGGATGGTAAATGAGCACCCTGGCCAAATTGGGTTTCTGTGTCCATGTGGCATAAGGAGGCAAACTTTGTAATCGTTGATTACCTATGTTATGAAAATTATAGGAAAAAAGTTATTGCCGTGCTCTTTTAAATGGTACAATTTTTATGAAAATTGGACAAGAAATAAGCTCTACAGAATTTTTTTTAATGAAAACCATTTTAATATGAAATGCACTGGAAAATATAAATATTATGAATACTTTTGACCCAAGCTATATGTTTTATTATGAAATATACTGAAAAAGACCTGGATTCTAATGCAACACATATGTAAACATGATTTGATTTGTTTAAAACTGACCATAAAATACTCTGTTGACATGTTTTGGGCAGAGTAGGTGTCCAGTCTAGTTTGGTTCTCTGTTTACCTATGAATATATAATACAAAATAAGAACTTGCATTTGTTAATAGAATCACAGTAACAGTGCAATATTTGAATATACAGTGCATGATTTTGATTGGAAGATAAAAATAACCTGGTTTGCACACACTGCTACTCCTGGTCAGTCAAATGCATTGTTAACCAACAATGGTAATTGAAACCCTTGTATATTAAAATAAATTGCTAAGAGCTATTCCAGTAAAAATTCCCACCAGGGGGTGGAACGCCACTTATTTTTATACCCCCACCACCAGAAAAAAATTCAAAATTAGGATACAATAGAAATTTACCCACCACCAACAGAAAAAAAAATCACTGGTGTTCCACCCCCCTGGTGGGAATTTTAAATGGAATAGCCCTAAATTGCAATGATTAAAATGTTCATTGTAGAAGAAAAAGAAAGTGATTCTAAAGTTATAGCTTTTAAAACTTTGAACTTATGGAAAAACGCAATGTGAAATCAAGTCATAAACCATTGCAAAACTGTGACTGATGTTTAATGACATTCATAATCCACACAATCGTTTTAAACTTTATATGACCACAGAAACTTTGGGTGATATGTTTTGTATGTTTCAAATATCATTGCTCATGTTGTCAACACAGAACTTTTTGCAAGATCAAAGTTAGTGGATGCAGTAACAATACTGTTACTTTTTCAGTGCCGTTGGTGTTGAAGAGTTGTTCAGAGGTTATAGAACAGCATGGAATTGTGGATGGTATATATAGACTCTCAGGGATAACCTCTAACATCCAAAAACTGAGGTATGCATCATACGTCTTAAAATTTCCTTTACATCACAGTGTGTCTCACTGATTCCTTTAACTGTAACTCATAGATTGGTAAAATATTACTGGAACTGCAGCATTTGAGGATTAGTTGGTTAATCAGAAAAAAATATATGGAGGAGTTGGAAGGCACTTGATATATTTTGTTATACAAGCTTTTGACCAGTCAGGAGTATTCGGTCACAAAATGTTTTTTTTTGTTGCTCTTCGATATCAATTTCCTGTTCGACAGGATCACTTAAAATTTGGTGCTAGTGGGAGATGCTTGCCATGACATTGTGTGCAACTTAATTTCTATAGAATGCTTGCAATATGATTCAAGAATGAAAGGCAGATATCTGTTATACCTTTATAGTGTTTAAGAACAATTTTTTTGTAGAATTGCCTTTGATGAAGACAGAGTTCCAGATTTAAGGGCAGATATTTATTTTCAAGATATACATAGTATAAGTTCCCTACGGAAGATGTATTTTTGTTTTGTAGAATTGCCTTTGATGAGGACAGAGTTCCAGATTTAAGGGCAGATATCTATCTCCAAGATATACATAGTATTAGTTCCCTACTGAAGATGTATTTTCGTGAATTACCAAATCCTTTGTTAACCTATCAGCTTTATGATAAATTTGCAGTAAGTATGTTATAGGGTCTGTAAGTCTCGTTCAATTTTGGAACTTCCGGGTACATAATTTGTACCCGGAAGTTGCATTTTTAACAGGAAAATATGACGTTTCAAGCAAAAAACTTTTTTCGGCGGGAAACAGTTTCAAATTTCAATTTTATCATGATTTCTCGGTGTCACATGACGAGACTTACAGACCCTATTACTGTGGATGGCAATGAAATGATGAAAGCAATGAACCAGAAACCAAATACAGTTGAACTTTGAGGGCTCGAACTGCAGTAACACGAACACCATAGATGTCTTGAACCCGTTTTTGGGATCCTTTGTTCGAATTTAAGGATGGTCACTCCTCAGGTTTTTGAAATTGTATCTGACTTTCGGAATTCTCATACTTTATCCATCATGATGCATTAGAAAATTTTTGCACACTGACCCCCAATTTTCTTTTCAAAATACGTTTGTATACATCTTGAATAAACTTCTGACAAAATTTGATGAAATTCTTGATATATCTTCATTGTATTTCAAAGGTCGGTTGCCTTAATGCAAAGTAAATGAAAAATCTAGAGGAGTTCGGTTTCCCGCCAAAATTTCAAACAGTTTAATCTCAAAAACGGGCACACTGACCTATCAATATTTTTTGCTTTAAATGATGTATGATCGATTTTCTAATAAATAAACATGCTGATTTCAAATCCTTGACATTCTGAACTTGAGGAGTGACCATCCTCAAACACAGTTCAACTTCAATAGCTCTAACGCCCTCTATCTCGAACTGTTTCACCATTCCCTTGGGTTTTCGAGCCATTGATGTTCGCCTATATTTTCTGTAATTTCATTAAAAAAACATAAAATTTACCTCTGGAAAATGACACACTGACAAGTTCTTGTACGAACAGAAGGGATGTATAAATTCTTACATGAGTAAGCGATGGCCAAAACTTAAGTTTGATTGAATGTGAGTACTTACATTTTGTACTTGTATATATATATACTATTAGTAATTTGTTTTGCGAGTATGGATTTCTCGACTTGTATTGCATCGAGTGCAACAGCACGAGATGCAATACAAGCTGAGAAATCTATCCGATCAAAACAAATTACTAATAGTGTTTTTATCGCTAATTCTGTTATTGAAAAACATCTGATATATGTTTCCTTTTCCAATGTAAGTTTTTTTTATTAGTTAAACATATTATTTTCAGTTAAATATAGCGCTTTCTTTCTTGGAATTATTTTTGTCACCAAACGTCACACGAGTTCATATTAATATGCTGTTGCTAACGTCCCTTAGAGATTGACAATAATGTGTTCATATCAGCCCAGTGAAGTGATAATAGAATTATCGTCGCTCGGTAACAATTGAAAATTAAGCAAATTAGTGATAATTCCAAATACAGTATGAATAGAATCATTTGAAAACCTATATATAAAATGTGAGCAGACTTGCCACCAATCCATCATGATTTTTATTGTGACATCAGGTATTCTAATCACTTAGTCATTGATGCAATTGTTGTGTCATAGAAATTAACTCCTTATCTACCAGTGACGGATATATCCGCTCTGCTACCAGAGACTGTTTTGATGTGCCCCATGGTCCTCCATACATCTCAATTGCAAACCTTTTGCGTGTGTCCTGTAGCTTAATGGCAAATGTCTACAGTTGATATGGTTAGTAGGTTTTTAGATCGCTTTTGTAGTAATTACAGCTGTTACAAGAGCTGCAGAAACAGAAAAATCAAAAATGCGTCAAATTTAAGGGAGGGTGGACAACTTCACAGACATTTTCACTTGGGAAAAGGAGATGAAAATGCTCAAAGTTTTATTCAAAGGTGTTGAGAAAGGAGTGAAAATTAGGAACATAACAAAAGTTTATTAAAAATGGCACGCAGAAAGCAACTGCCGTTAAATTAAATGCAAAAAATCGATATTCAGCAATTTTGGCTGTACCGGCTTTCCATATATTTCTCTGTCAATCGTAACGGCAAAGCTATTTTTGTGAAAGCTTCACAGCTTGAAGCAGTGTTAGAGGGCTAGCAATTGGTACAAAGAAAATCAGGCTTGGCATCACTTCCGGTTCTCTGTGACGACTTTTGTGTGGAAAAAACGTCAAAAAACACTATTTTTTGGTGGGGGTGGGCTGTTGCCCTCCACCGTCC
>MJUU01045991.1:0-30011 GCA_002080025.1 Modiolus philippinarum | reverse complement strand
GCATGTAGATAGATCACTTCAAGACGATGTGTCATGAACCATGATTGGTGACCTTTGACCTTGACCTTTATCTTCAAGGTCAGATTATTGCTTACATTCTGTTGATATCTTGATAATATGATGGTGTCCATACTTGTGAAGTGTCCACACTTGTACTGTGTCCACACCTGTATTGTGTCCACACACACTTAAATTTGCACATATTATACAGCGGGGCCCACAGAGATGGCTGCCATCTCTCCGATGTCTAGTTGAAGTTAAGGGGGGAGTTCTTTATATTCTCTGTATCAAAATATAATCCAGACTTAAAATCAGATGTCATTAAAATCTTTATTTATGCAGATATAGAAAACACCCTGTCTGTCTGTCTGTCTGTCTGTCTGCCCTTTATTCTTGCATGTAAAGTTCTCATAATTTTCTGCTTGAATGGAAAAATGGGTCCATACGAACACCCAAGAATACCCAAGAACAGCCAAGAATACTCAAGAATACCCCAAAATAACCACAAAACAATAAAATGGAGGTGAACAGGTAAAAATACACTATGATAAAAATACATGAGAATAAATTGACATAGCCATTCAAACCCACACAAATTTTGGTTCTGTATGAGAAAAACTACACTACCAGAATGAACAGATGGCACATTTTTAGTTCGCCTAAACAAAGAGGAGGACTATTGGAGTACCCCCTGCGTCCGTGTCTACGTCCTCATCTGCGTCTGCGTCCACGTCGGCATTTAGGTATATATCTTGGTAAGTATGAAGGGTAGGATCATCAAACTTTGTATACAGATGCATCTTGGGCTATCTCACAGCCTCCAAGAAAATTAGGTCTATTTGACCTATATTTTCCGCTTGAACGACTTACATTCAAGTTTACGTCCGAGTTCAGTTCTCAGTCACTATACATGGTAGGATCATGTAACCATGCCATGCATATGCATGCATCTCTGATGGTAGGTCAGCATCCAGGCAAAATTAGGTCACTTTGACCTAAATTTTGTGCTAGAACGAATTACATTCAAGTTAACGACTGAGTTCAGATCTCAGTCACTATACATGGTAGGATCATGCAACCTTGCATATGCATGCATCTCCGATGGTAGGCCAGCATCCAGACAAAATAATGTCACTTTGACCTATATTTTCCGCTTGACGGACTTACATTCAATTTAAGTCCGAGTTCAGATCTCAGTCACTATACATGGTAGGATCATGTAACAGAAAAAAGAAGGGAAACGGGGAATGTGTCAAAGAGACAACAACAAAAGTAGAGTTATAACAACTCAAAGCCACCATAAGATCTTCAATGAACGGTGAGAAAACCCCACACCCAACGGCAGGTCGGAGTCGGCCCCTGAATAAAGAGTAATCAAGTTCAGCAAAATAAACATCATCCTAGACTCCTATAGACATAAAGTAAACTAACTAGAAAAAGACAAGACACACAAAGGCTTAATGAATTTCCTGACTTAGGACAGGCGCTAACCTGTTGCGGCGGGGTTAAACTAGTTTTATTGGGCCCAAACCTTCCCCCTACAGCCAATGTGATAAATCAAAAAACAATCGTAACAACAGTAAAATTCAGTTGGCAACAGGACTGAGTCAGTTGTGAAAAATGAAACTGAAAGAACTAAATATACGGACAAAAACATGAAATCACAAGCAGTTAACTGACATGCCAGCTCCAGACCAACTGACAAAGTAAGTTATGTACCCTGAGTATACAGCTTCCACCAAGATCCCTTCCTGTGAGGAGTTTAGCATAATGATTTCATGCATAACGGGAATACATAACCCGTGTCCATGCAATACATATTTTAGAAATTTAGAATGTGTTTAGTTTAAATGCAAAGACCCTATCAAAAAATCAATGTTAAAACCAAAGAAGGCCATACGTTATGACTTGACGACAACATCGTAATTATAACCCTTATGAATTAGACGATTTAAAGGTTTTATGAGTTTGTTAAGCGAGTTTAAGTATTTTTTTACTCTTATGTACCACTTACATACAAGTTAACGTCCAAGTTCAGATCTCAGTCACTATTCATGGTAGGATCATGTAACCTTGCATATGCATGCATCTCTGGTGGTAGTTCAGTAGGTCACTTTGACCTATATTTTCTGCTTGAATGATTTACATTCAAGTTAAGGTCGACATTCCGATCTCAGTCACTATACATGTTAGGATCATGTAATCTTGCATATGCATTCATCTCTAAAGGAAGGTCAGCATCCAGGCAAAATAAGGTCACTTTGACCTATATTTTTTGCTTAATTGACTTACATAAAAATTTACTGAAGAGTTCAGATCTCAGTCACTGTACATGTTAGGATCATGTAAACTTGCATATGCATGCATCTCTGACAATGTGCCATAACGAGGCGAACTTTGCAATCGTTGATTACCTATGTTTGTAGAAGCAGTTTGAACAAGTATCGCGATAATTCTGTAAATAAAAATAAAGAATTGTATAATATATGAAATAATTATTTAATGCTATGAAATGAGTTTCAAGTGTATTTCTAAGGAATTTGATAACTCATAATAAGTTCAACACAAAATGTATAGTACATGTGTGCCAGGTACATATATACAATGTAAGTATTAGAAACACAAATGTACCATATATTATTGTCTCGCCCGCGACGAAAGTCGCGAAAGCGAGACATAGGCGTGCAAAGTATGACGGCGACGGCGACGGCGGCGTAAACTCAAGTTTTAATACAGAAGCCTTTGATGTAGGAACTTNATTTTAATTGCGAGGCTTGCCGAGTATTTTAAAATTTTTAAATTTAACTATCGAGAGTGGATAAAATATGGTAATAATCGGGATAAAGTGGTGTAATCTTTTTCTCTAATAATCAATGATAAACAACGAGAATTGTATTCTGAATAGATTTGGCGGGAAATAGCACGGGTCTTTATTCAACATACGTTGAATAAAGAAAATTTATCTAACGGATCGAAACCGGTTTAAAATTGACATATCATTAGAGAATTGGATATAGTCAACAGGAGCATGGAGTATAAAATGGGAAATACATTTTTATTTCTTTAAGTAAATTAAATATATTTTTTATTTATATGCTTCATTTTCACGGAACCCTTTTGTAACTCTGAAATAATGTATTTCATCCTTTATTATTGTTTCTTGTGGGTATTCTTTGATGTTTTGGCATATCCTTTGGTATTCATGGGTATTCTTTGGTGTTTGTATGGACCTTGAAAATCTAGTGTATGTGAGAATATTCTTTTTGTGGCCTTTTGTAGTGATACCCCTAGTAATGGGGTAAGTAATGGGTAAGTTCATTTGACTGTGACAAACGTTCTTTCCTTCAACAGTATGAATATTTATTACATAACCGGTAAAAAGAACATTATTGACATGTGTATATTAAATTCTTACTTTCAGAAGATATAATGATGGGTTCTGAGAAGAAAGCAATAACTGAGGAAGATGTTCACAACTGGAAGAGAAGAAGATTACGTGTTGCGAAAAGTGCAGAATCTCTGATAAACCTACCTAACCGAGATCATAGAATGTCTCGACAGTTTGATGACTTTCCAAGAATCAATTCATGCTCAGGTACAGCAAGAGTTGCCAAAAATATCTAAAAATAAATACCAAAAACAATGGACAAAATGTTAAGTTAAGGAAATGAGTTACAAGAAAATTCCAGCGGCAAACTTGGAAATTATAGACAAAAAATGTAATGTACAAGGATATGAATACTGTAAATGTAGTTATTTTTGCAGGGGGTTAATTTTGCTGAGTGTCGTCATACCAGTGTAATACTAGAACCTCTGGCATGGTTATAATATTTGGGGATCTTCAAAATTTTGTTTATGCACCTAGTTTATGGATTTATTTGTTGGTTCAGTTGTTATATATCTACTGAATTTTTTTCTCATCAAAGGGATGGTTGAAATTTTATAAAATTTGAATAAATCCACAAAAATCTCAGAAAATTAAGCAAGCCAGTAATCAGAAAAAAATAGATGGTGCAAACAAATTAAGATAAAAGTCATAAAAGAAATAGTATTGACAACTAGGAAGAATATAACAGTAAGTGAATATTGGTAAACCACAAAAACTGGGCCAAGTCAAAGTAAAAATAAAAATAAAACAACATTTGAAAATTAAATTAAAACGTAAAAACAGGATTACAGCAAGAATTGAATATCACTGGATATCAACTTTCCTTATGTAATTTAAGGTAATTGAATGGTGCATTTGATCAACACATATTGCGAAACATGAGTCGGATGCAGAATTGCCTTGATTTTCAAACCAGAATGTTTTTTTCTCCACCTTTTCATTGTGACGTCATACTAAATTAACAAATTTAATTTACTTTGCCGCCAATTACCTCCCTTTTCTTGAAAATATTTTCTATTTTGGAAACTACATAAAATATCTTTGTTAATCAATAGGTGACATATAAGGTTTTTTCTGGTCAACATATAGCTTCAGTGTATCTCTTTAAAACAATAAAGATAGGAAAAATCTGTCTGATAATTATTTCATATGAAAGCTTAGAAATAAGCATGTTCACAGAGATCCCGTTATATCCTTTGTAAATGTTGCATAAAAACACTGAATTTTGCCTTATTTTAAAAGCTTAATAACAGAAAAAGATTATCAGTGATATATCATTTTTATTTTTGGGACATGTGAGTTAAGAACTAAAAAATATCTTAAAATACATGTAAGAAAATTCTGTCTTAGATTTCTATAAGAATTAATCTACCATACTTGTTAAAGGATTGTTTATTATACATTTGTATTTTATCATTAAATTACAAGAATTCAAGTAAATAAAAATGACAAAGTCTGAAGCATATTCAGATGTAGACCTAGTAAGAAAAATCCATTTGAAGAAAGACAAAACCGAGAACACACTTAACCAAACACAGATCAACCTATGATTCATGTTCCCTTCTTGGAATGGGCATTTTATAAATAAAATGGATGGTTAAACCAGGCTTAACAGTGCAGGCTTAACCATGCATCAATGTCTATAATTCTTAATTGTTGTGAAACTATAATTATTCATGCATTTTTTTTCAGATGAAGAAATGTCCCCAAGGACGAAACACAAAAGATCTGCTTCTTCAGAATCTCCTAGATGTTTCATTGGTGATTCATACCCAAGTTTTATTGAACCTGGATCCCGGGAAGTCCCAATTGATGTAGAAATGACATCTGTTGGTAGGTATTTAAATTAAATTAATGAATGTTTTGTTGGTTAAGTTAAGGTGGTACGGGGGTCTAAAATTTTGTCAGATAGAATTTTCTGATATTTTCATGATTTAACCTATGTTATTAGAGCATGTGAAAAATAAAATAAAAATAAGGGGTCACCGGCCATATAAGAATTAAATATGAAATGTAAAAATCTGCTATTTTGGTTGAAATAATAGGTAAAATTGGCGAATTCTAACAAAATTTAAAATTATTTTAGTTACATCAGATAGAATTTTTTTAAAATTGGTAAATTAATAGCTAATACACTGTACTTCAATTTCCATGAAAAAAAAATTGGGGGTCATCAAACTTCTTTTTGAATAAATCGCGAAAAACACATTTTTTCCTACTATTTCTATTCAAATTATCTCCCCTTAATTAAACTGCAGTTAGCTGAAAGGTTCGAAATTCTGCATGATTATGCAATAAAAGTGGCATATTTATTCAAACTTAACTATTACAAGACATTGGAAATGGTTTCGGCAACGTTCCCATAATGAATTCCATTTTTTTGTCACATGCACAAGAATGATGTGCAATTTTAAACTCCTGTACTACCTTAAGCATGATAGACGTGAAAAAAATATTATTGCTTATTTGATACAACATGTCCACTTAAAGAAATTGAATAAGATGTTTATTAAAAGTGAGCAGGAATATAATACAGTGAAACCTGTCTAAACCAAACCTCTCTGGGACTGAAGATTTTGTTTGGTTTAGACAGGTGTTCGGTTTACACAGGTTCAAAATATATAGAATTTGATACAAAGGGTCTCTACATTGTGATTGGTTTAGACAGGGTTTCGGTTTAGTCGGGGTTCGGGTTAGACAGGTTTCACTGTAATGTTTTTTAAGCCAATGACAATAATCAGGATTGAAAATTTGTAAACATACATATGTAAAACATAAATATCTTTTTTGTTGTATAAAAAGTACCTGCAGAAGTAAAATAAGAAAAAAAGACAGAAAAAAATAGAAAATTCATCATTGCTGAAAGTTAAAATAAGGGTTGACAATTTCATTTTATTACATGGAAGTTCAGATAAACACATTCATATTTTTAGAAAAATACAAACAAAAATGATATGAAAATCACTATTAAGCAAACAGGCTTGTTAGAACATTTTACAGTCGCTGCTAATGCTGGACTTGTCTGTCACAAAAAAAAAACACAGATAAACAATATGATATAATGAGCTTTCATCTCATGAATGATATTTTAGATGAAATTGTACAATAAAACCTCCAAAAACTGGTTGCATTGAAAACTGGATTTATTTTCAAACAAAATGTTCAGTTTTGGTCATGAGTTTTTACTATGCAATCAAAGTAAAAAAAATTTCTCATCAAATCACTCTGAAAACTGGATGACAATATTTGCTTACAATAAAACCAAGAAAAAAAAATAAAGAAGAAACATTTTCAATAGGTCGCATTTCAGTCACCTTTTACTGGTACTTTGAAACATGTTTAATATGTTGCAATTTCAGTCACCTTTTATTGTACATGTACATAAATAATAAGTGTATTTCAACAGATTTTCGCTGTTCTTGATTTGAATTACAAGAATGTAAAGAGACATACTTGATATTGGAACAGTCTGATTGACCCTAGAGGTCATGATATTGCACTTCCATTATCCATGGTAGGATCAAATTACCTGATTTCCTATGAGATATGATAACTTATAATTATAACCATGTATTTTTCCAATTCAATACTTCTTAATTGTCATGGAATTTCTAGTATTTTTACCCACAAGATATTTTTAGTTATACATGTACTTAATTATTTTTTATTATTGTAGATTCAAGTTCATCTGTTGAAAGTTCTGCAGAAGGAAAAAAAGGTGGAAAAACTGAAAGAAAACAATCTTTTGTACGAGGGGAGGAAAAGCGAAAACCAACTCACCGTAGAACTCCGTCTGGGTCTGGATCAACAACTCCAAGAAAAGATGTCAAAGAAAGAGCTACCCCACCAAAGGAGAAAAAGAACATTGCAAAGCCTGTAGCTCAGAGTGAAAAATTAAGACGGAAAAATGAAAATGTGTATGAAAAAGAAAATGTGCCTGGAAGGGATAAACTTGTTCAACAAGTCGCTAAAAGTCTAAAATTAGATGAAAAGAAAGCTGCACGTGGACATGGAAGATTAGATTCAAGTAGTGATAAAGAGAAATTTGTTTTACATGTTGAAGACGTGACTGTTTTATCCTCAAAAAGTCCTAAAACTTTAGACAATAAAACTCCCTCTGGAACTTCACTGTCAAAACAGGGAGAGGGGAGAAATTCAAGTTCAGAGAAGTTAAAGGAATCAAGTTCTCCAAAAGATACACAATTTCCCAAAACTGAACAGGAAAAGAAAAAGAATGTACAAAAGATCGGAAATCTTCCAGAGAGCCCTGGCGCAAAAAGGAAAAATTGGATCAACACTTCACCGCCAACATCTCCGGATGAACCACCACCTGGATTTTTTTCCACAAATAAATCAGATTATTTAGATATCTTAAATGACGATGAAAATTCTAAAAGATTGAAACAATCGCTGCCAAAGTTTCCAAATCTTCAGGATAGCTTAAATGATTCAGGACGTTCTCGCTCTGATGTTTCTCCTGGAGGTTATGATAATTTAGACTCCCCATTTTCATCATCCGACTTTCACAATTATGAATCCTCCACATCAACATCGACAGCAGTAGTTTATAAACAACATTCTTATGAAGAGGAGGAATATGACAATAATCCAGTATACCCTAGCGATACATCATCACCGCCATTTCCATCTAAAATGTCTAAATGTTTAAGTGTGCCATCAGATATACAAAAATCCCTTGAGAACCTTACCTCTGGTAGTCAGACAGATTTATTATCATCTGTGACAATAAGTGAACTTTCTACATCTGTAGATAGCGTAAATGCAAGTGCAAATGACGATGTATCAAAAGTGCATAAAAATAGTAGACGTAGTGCATCTTTGGACAGCTTAAATGATACTGAATCTCCGTTAACTAGAACATTAAAAGAAATAAATGCTCAGATAGATAAGGCTTTCAAGACTGAATCTCATAAAGCCCAAAAAATGAAACAAGATGGTTCCGGCCAAGGCAGATTAAATGACACATTTGATTTTTCCTCTGATAGTTCTAAAAATATTACGCGACAGTCTAGTAGCAGTGAAAATCTTGAATCTCATGTATATACCGATAGACCTGGTGCTGAAATCCAGGTTGTAGAAACCCCACAGCTAGTTAGAAAAGCTGTGAGACCATCTCATATTTCACAATCTAAAAAGGAAAAAATGGAAACAAATCTTGATGCAGATTTATATACAGAACATACAAAAGAAATATCTGTTAGTGTTCATCATACATCTGAAAAGGTTCAATTTGGATTATCTGACGAAGATTTGCAAGATTTTGAAAACTATAAAGCCGAAACGGGTCATAAGATAGATCTGTCAGAAGAAGATTTTGAATTTTTCACAAAACAAGCAAGATCAAATCAATCCTCTAAGCGTCATTCTGCAGCTTCAAGTATTGCTAGTCCTTTATCGGATATCAGCCCAGGCGAATATCGCCGTCGAATTGTAAGTCCCACAAGTGAAAAATCAACACGTTGGAAAAATATTGATCGCTCAGATGGGGAAAATACAACTCCAACCAACAGTCCACCTGTAGCCCAGAAACCAGCAAGGGTTTGTAGTCCATCAAAAGAAGATGTGCAATGTAGTCCCATTACAGCTAGACCAAAGCAAACACGTACTCCCTCTCAGGAGGAAATTTATCAGTCAAGCCCATCTTCATCCCATAGAATGAATAAAGTAAAAAGTCCATCACAGGAAGAAATAAGTCATGCTAGTCCATCAGTCATTTATAGATCAAACAGGATGAAGACACCTTCTCAGGAAGAACTATATCACGGAAGTCCAGTCACACATAGACCTAATAAAGTCCGCACCCCATCGCAGGAAGATGTATCGCATGCAAATCCGCTAACACAAAGACCAACAAAAGTTAGACCTACATTACATAACCCAGCAAGTCCTCCATCAAACAGATTTGTTGAAAATCCTATTTATACTGGGCCAACAAATACATCTCCGAAAAGTCCACCTGCGAAAATGATACGTCATGAACATTTTGCTGATAATCCTCAAAGATTAGAAACTGCAATCGATGATGTGTTGTTTCAAAATACTCAGAATAGTCAAACAGATGGGAAAGACACAGCGGAGAGAAAATTTGAAAAACTGCTATTCAAAACTAGTCAAAGAGTTGATGGTGAAAATGCTGTAGTTCAGAGTCCTAGATCACCAAGGCAACAGCCAAGATGGGAAGATTTAGCTGGTTTAAATCAAGTTTTTGTGGCAGATAGTCAGTCACCTAAATCTACTAAATTTCCAAGGAATCAACAAAAAATCTCAAATCAGCAGAGTTTGGAGAGTCCAGATGAATTTCCATTCGATAAAAAACTACAAGATTTATCTAATTTTAGCGAACAATGGAGGACCCAGTTAGCACCAACTGGGGACGTTTGTAGGCTTGGCAGCCAAAATGAAAGATTAAATGAAATTCAAAACTCAGAAACAAAAATAGAAGTAGAAAGGCCTTCACTTCAAAAGTTGACAGAAACCATAAATAAAAATTATGGCTTTGATGGTGAAAGGACACTAAGAAGGTCATCTACTGTTGCAGCTATGGAGCATTTGGAAGAACATGAACCAAGGGTTCGTCAGAAGACTCCTGAGTGTAGTACTGATGAACAGACTTTAACTTTAGAGAAACCTATGATTAAACGATGTCAGACAGAATCAAATATTCCTCAAATAAAACATTGTACTGTTGTGACTCAAGACACATCGAGTACAACTTCCTCTAGTGCTAATTCTGAACCTACAAATATTGAATACGAACCAACAGACTTCGGGAAAGTGCTAAAAACTAATTTTACTGGTAATAAAAAAAGTGCTGTAGACAGTAAAAAACATGATTCATCAGTGACAAGTGCAGTAACTCTTCCACCATCATATCCTGTGATGGCCAGTAGTCAGACTTGTCACTTGGTAAATAATGATGTTCCCATGGAAACGGTAATTGATGATCCGTACATAAATGACCAACAAATCTTAGCAGAAGTTATGCCTTTTAATTCCGTAATTGATGATATTGATTTTAATGAAAGCTGTTTTGGAATTCCTACCCATCAAAATTTGTCCAATGAAATGCGAGAAAAAATTCAGGAAAGATTAAAAGCTGAACGTGATCAGAATAGTGATAACATTCCAGAGAATTCTGATCTAGTACAATCCCCATGTCATGATCCAAGAACTCCTACACACAATGTACAAATGATGGAAATAGAAACACATTTTTCTGCTGATCCCTATCAGTTGCCAGTGGCAACAGTTCATTTTCTTTCACAAGGACCAGTTGTTCATGCATCACCACAAGTCATTGAAAAGTTGGATAATTCAGAAGAAGCAGCACAAAACGCCATCAACACTGACTTGGAATTGTCTATGTCTCTTCAGAAAAATCCAGAATTTGTACCTGGCAAAAGTGCCAGCATTTTAGAATCCGAAGTTGTAGGGGTATCTGATCAAGTGATTTCACAAGAACAAGAAAATGCCCGAAATACTGGATTAGAAAATATGAGGTTAGTGACTCCATCTGTTGTTAAGAAGGAGGAAAGTCAGAAAAAGCGATCTGACTGTCCGGAACTTCCTCCTCCAAGTAGAGAATATATTGAAGTGTATAGACCTGTTCTTGTTAGAAGAAAACATCCTGTTCAATCAAAAATAGAAAATCCACCATCAAATGTCAAAAGGACATTTTCAAAACCCCCTTTACAAAAGGCATATACTGTTGATTATTATAGATCAGATTGTGTTGCTATGGATTCTTGTGATGAGGATACAAGTGATGATGTATTTGTTGACCACAGTAAGATTAAAGGTCAACCGGATGTAACAGTTTCAGTACAGTGTAATGTTAAACGGAAAGATGCACAAGAATTACAAAACTTACCTTTGACATTTTTATCAGAGACACCTAGTAGATCATCGCTGGATGATTCTGCTTTAGAAATGGCATCTTCAAGACATGACAATTTTCTGTCTGATAATGGAGATAATTCCCTCCAGTATTCTAAATTGCAAAATTTGAAACAAAAATTTGAAAGTGAAAGTGCTAAACATTCGCAAATATCAAATACAAACGTCTGCATCAGACATGAAAATTTCAATAGTGAGAGAATGAAAGAGACAAGATTTGCATTTACAAAACAGCGATCTTACTCACAAACAGAGCAATACTCAAGTGATGTTAATGAATGCGGCAGCTTCTCAGGTCAGGTTTCTGGACAAATATTGCAAACACCTGGAAGCAGAAGAAGTATCTCTACTGATTTAGGTTACGAATTTCATCCAAAGAAAATTGAAAAAGTTACAATCGGAATTACAAATTTTGGAAAGCCGCCCAAACATCGTGGAAGCTCTCGTGGTAGAGCTTCTAGTGAATCTGCAATGTCTGAATCAGAAATGACAATAAGGGTTAGTAGTGCTCGAACATCTCCTAAAACAATTTTAGACGGTTCCCCTAAATCAGTAAGAACATCTCCAAAAGTGTTGCGACCTGAAGAATGTTCTCCCAAATCCTCTAGAGGGAGTAGATCTCCCCAAAGTCAAAGAAATGTTGATCTGTCTCTTAGATTTGTGCGTCAGAAATCTGAAGCAGGGTCCCCAAAAAGTATAAGACATGTGAGTTTCAGTGAAAATAGTGAAATGACAAAAGTGACGCTCACTTCACCAACTAATACTCAAGGTATTAGTGAAACAGTTTTCTCTAGTGAATCACAGACTCATAATAGAATGAGTCAATCATTGACAATTCCAAATGGATCAGAAAAATCTCGGAAAGTTGAAAGGAGGGGTAGTATAAAGGAATTAATGCAATTCTTTGAAGAAAAAACAAGTAAGAGGGAAGAAAGTGGACAAGACGAATCTCTGCAAACATCACAGTTAAGACATTGTCCTAGAGTGAGAAGTGAATCCCCAAATTATTGCCAAACAGAATCTCGTAGGAATGAAACCTATAGACATAGTTTAGAAATTCCTCCAAATAGTTCTTATTTGGAGGGTCTGGTTAGACCTCATCCTGTTAGACTCGGTCCAAAACCATTTTACGGTGCTAAGCAATAATGTTACTCTCATAATAGTTTTAATTGTTTACACTTTCCAGGTACATATGCAGTGCTATTTTATGGCCAAGTGAAATGACACATTTGATAGGAAGCAAAAGTATATAAATCTTCTGGTTCCCAGACAAAAATACTTTTTCACAAAGGTAACAGATTCACATTAATCTATGTGTTGAATTAATTTAAATTTAGTTTTATGGAAAACAACCACAACCTATTGAAAATATGAACTGCAACTTAAATTATAACTATTTGTTACTTTTTAATCCATCGATACTTCCATAGGGTCTGTAAGTCTCGTCAAATTTTGATACTTCCGGGTACATAAATTGTACCCGGAAGTTGCATTTTTAACAAAAATGTATGACGTTTCAAACAAAAACTTTGAACATCACAATACTCAAACGTCATATTATGGCGGGAAACGTTTTCAAATTCCACTTTTATCGTAAATTCTCGGTGTCACATGACGAGACTTACAGACCCTATTAGGACTTGATAAAAAATATCCTTGATTCTCATCCCTACCAGCCCCTGATTTTTTCACCCACCTCAAAAAGATATTTAGATAATTTGGTCAATTTGGGTAAATTTCTTTAAAAACTTTAAAATGACCGTATTTTTCTTAGAAATGAAATAAAATTCACCTGCACCCTCCCTCCCAAATATCAAGAAAAGATGGTCGATCTAGGAATTATTTTATTATAGCCCTGAGATTGAAACTGTTTTGCTGTAAATGAAATAAAAGGGACAGCAGGAAACACCTACAATGGCTGAAAATTATAATTACATGCCACAATCTGCTGGACCTCTTTCAATTTAGTTGATTTTTTGTTTTCTTGAGATTCATGCATTAACAACAGATTATAATCAGTAAAAACAAAACCAGTTATTTAAATAATTTAGCACGGACAAAACCAGTTATTAATTATTCAGCACCAATTAAACCTGTAATTCAAATATTTAGCATAAACTATTTTGGTGAAGTTGGGTGAATAAAATCCAAAGCATCTAAGCTGTTAGCAGCAAATTTGACTAAGGATATTGATTAAAACCATTACAAGCATTTTGCAAGAACTTTTGAGAACCAGAAGATTTTACTGAATGGCCTAAGCAAATGAAACTTTACGTATTATTTGGCTAATCATAAACAATGAACTGCAGTATGTATCACATTGTTACCATAGCAACCAGAATCTAGTCATTCAGCTTATTTTTTAAATATTTTAGATTCTAAATTTCAAAATTTAAAATGGCTGGCATTTCTCAATTTTGGTTTTAATGTGCCAATGTTTTCTATTTCATATTGAATTTTTAAAAAGTTTTCAACTAAGTTAACATAAAATGATTTAGTAAAGAATATTCCAGTTCAAAAAAAAAAAGAATTTGTATGGTATGGTCAACATTTGGAACATGGCATGACAAAAAAGGGGAGATAAGTTTTTAGGATTTTTTTTTTTAAGTTGATGACAGTTGTAAAGATTTTTTTAGTGCTTCAAAGCATTATCTATTTTTATATATATACACAGTATTTGTTATTGTTATTTTGTAAATGTGTGTGTTATTTTTCTAGTCAAAACACATAATTATGTTATCAATGTCATTTTAATGTGCCATTATTTTTTTCATAACTAATTTCAAACTCATTTGTTAAGAAACTAGTGAAGTTAACCTTAGGCTTCAATTACTACACATTTGAATAACACATGGATATCAATATTAAACTTTTGTTTTGTGATTTCAGAAAGTTATCAACTTGTATTAATTTCATTAATTAACTGCTTTAATTAATTCGTAATTTGCTCTACTTCATTCCTGTAACATGTTTTTTTTATCTTTCAGAAAATGTGATTTTAATTTAAGACTGCCATAAAATGCAGAACTGCCGCAGGTATATTGAGGGCATTACAATTTTTTTCTTACTTTTTCAGTAAAATAACTGTTTATAAAGTTGATAAAAAATTAACCATCAAATAGTATGTACCATTCGATATGTGATTTATAAGGGGAGAAAGGATGGAGAAAAATAATATAGCATCTAGTTAAGACAAATTTGATTTTCATATTAGTGTTTTTGATTATCTCTGTCTTTTGAGGAATTTCATTCAAAAATTGAACCAAATAAACATCATATAACTGGTATAAAAAAAACTATAGCACAACAAAAAATTAAGAACCTATGGAAACCAGAATAAATAGAAATAAGACCTGTAATAGTAAAACACTTTTATGACCCAAAACAAAATTGAACATCACTGAGATGCTTTAATTTCTAAATTACAATGTAAATAATACTGAATTTAAACATAATTGATTAAAAAAATATTTCCCTTAAATGTTTATTATCCCCCTTTAATTGCACTCAAACAGATGAAGTTGTTTGTACATTAACTTGCCTTGAACTCTAAATAATATTCCTATATCCATAATGTTAGCTAGCCAGGGTAATCAAGTGATAGTAGTTTGAATGTAGTACTGGTAGTTAAGAATCAGGGAATTATTTATTTATTGTGTAAATTATTTCTGCAAATCAAATCAAAGCTATTTATTTTCCGAAGAAGTTTTATGAGCAAAATCTACAGATCAAGTTTGTGAAAATTTATTTTCATAGATAGTGTTTAGTTCCACGAAGAAAACTTTACGTCAATTTCACAACAATGTATTTTTTGCTTAAGCTACATGTATGATTCAGTTGATTAGGTCAATTTTTCAGCAATTAATGTCCACAAAAGTAGCCTTTCAAATTCTATCAATCAATCTGTTGGTCAATTCTCAACAATTTATTTTCCTGCAGTTGCCTTTTAATTCCTTGAATCTAATTTTCATGCCAAAAGATTTCAAATTTTGCAAGAATATTAATTTGTAATACTTTCTCAAGAAAAGACCATTTCTTGATAACTGTGGGATTGTAATTTTCTGGTGGGAGCTAAGTGCATATCAAAATCATGGGGGGACCTTTTTCAGGATGCCGGGATTAGAAGGTTTTAAGCTCTGGAATGTGGGATATCTGTAATTTTAGCCTGGGATTTCTGGAAATAATTGACCCGGGAATCATGATATAAATGCCCAGGGAATTGAGATTTTGTCAGTTTTTAAGTTCCTTTGTGGTTCAGGATTTCAGGATTTAGAAAAAATAAAGTTAGATTCCAGGATGAGACCCCCTCAGGCCATCCTCACTCTATGGTTGATTGTTCTTAACGTCATTCTGTCGGGAAATTGCATGTACCCACTCAATGCCCACCAGAAAATCAAAGTTTTGCAGTTATTGTGAATGCATCAATTAATTTATAGCAATAAATTGCAGACTACAAAAGTTCCTTATATAGTTAATAATTATCTGTTTTAGGAAGGTTAGTTGAATGTTATCTGTGTATTCAGTGATATAATTCTTGCTGTGCAATATAAATTTGTATATGTAATTATGCAATACACAAATCAACCATGTGTTGCAGACGTTTTTTCCCGTTTTGCGACTGAACCAAAAAAATTGTGATCATGTGTGAAAATATTGTGTGAATGTTGTGATAATTTATGTATTGTATAGCTAAAATTTTAAATGTAATGTATTTGAAGTTGATAAGAAACCAAATCCTCATCTCAGAATGGAATTCATCATGTTTTCAGCGTTTTCATCTTTATGATGGGTTTATAACAAAATGAAAAGCATATGAACTTGTCCATGCCAAAGATCTTTATCTGCTTTGCAACCTTGTTTGTGGACGAAGCTTTATTTTCTTCCATTTCTGTTAGGTAATTTTATGGTCAGATTTAATTTTCGAATTTTCAGAAAAGAATTGAAGTCACTTAATTTGTCAGTATATGTGGTCATTTTCTTATAAAAATAAATATTTTCTTTGTTTAAACTTGAATTTGCTAGATTGGCTGACATATTCCTTGTTGAACAGAATGTTTGTTTGCTGTTAATTATATAAGGACTTGACAACACTTCAATCTTACAACACACCTTATATTTATTTGCAAGTTCTGAGATTTTATGCAATGAGATCAAAGCTTTTAGTAAACAAAAATACCTATAAATATTAAATCAAACCACATCAGGATCATAATGGGGTTACCTTGCCTGAATTTCCACATCNTCTCTGAAACTGCTTGAACAATTTCAATTAAATTTTATAAAAAGTTTCTGATTCTTATGTACATACACCACCAAAGACGGACCATCAATTTGGAATTATAGTGCTGCAGGTCCCAGGTGAGCGATACAGGCTCTTGAGAGCCTCTTGTTTTTGTTATAATTATCTCCCTTCATACTTACTGTATCCTGCTTCTGACTTGCATCCCTTTGAGACCTACCTCAAAATTTATTCCAAAGTTATAAAAATCCATAAAATGGGTCTTGTCCTATTTTGAAAAAAAAAAATCAGATGGAACTTTTTGTCCCTTTTCACAAACTTCAGGTATAGTGACATAAAATCCTTTATATTGAATTATTGGGACTTCTTTTGTTTCTGAAAATATTTTCGTGCCTAAATCTCTGTTTCCACACATTTTGTCAAGTACATAAAATTTCAACAGACTTGGAAGGATAGATGGAATTGTCTTTAAAATGGTTATAAATAGTATGTAAAGAATTAAACCAATGTAAAAAAAAATTATAACCAACCAATATAGCATAATATTTATTTGCCATCATATGTTTATAAAACATAATCATTGTTTTTCTGTGAAGTACTACATCTCAGTAAATTTTGTACAACAATTTTCGTTTTGTTTTGTGGATTACTGGATAAACAGTGAAGGGATATGGAGTAAATGTACATGAGACAGTATCTACAAATACATGGTAGAACAAAGCAATGGAACAACACTTTTATTGTTGTTCTTCATCTTGAAGTCACCATGAGGCCTTCAACAATGAGCTTTGCTCATACCTCATAGTACGTTCAAGACGGCTCCTAGCACCGGTTTAAGCGGAATTCATTGCTAATCATTGAGCAATGCTACAACCATGCCACATTTTACATAAATGCGGGGTTGTCAACAAACATAAAATTAAATGGCAAAGTGTTCTTACAATTGCTGTCATTCGTTGCCCGACAAAAAGACTAATAGTAGGGTGCCCAAGGTCCAAAAAGACGCTTAGTTTTCGAGTTTGGGTTAAAGGGATCACACAGGGCTAATTTTTGTTTTAAATGATAGAACAACTATTAAATTTAACATTTTTAGCTGTCGTAGAAAGTTCCTGTGGTCATGATTTCTCTAACTTCTCTTTTTTAAGGGTACCCTAAAACAGTGCTTGGGATATGGTATCTTTAAAGTTATAGAAAATAGTAGTACTCTCTTATATTCTAATAAAAAGTTATTCATGATAAAGTCAAGACCTGAAACATTTATTGGAATCATAGAATGCAAGTAATTTTTGACTGGTTTTTGTAATTTATCTGTAAATGTCAGGGTAAATTTGAGTCTAAATTAATGACATTTTCAATGAATGTGAAATAGCTATGCTTTATTTCTGAAAAATTCCAACTTTAATGAAAGTACATGTACGAATTGTACATATGCTCCAAAAATCATGGATATAATGTCCACCATTAAAGAGAAATCAACAATATAAAAGCCAAAATTTGTGTAAAACTTTCAAATTTTAGTCGAAGTGAAGACCGTGCTAATTGGTCATGTTCTCTAAAGTGTACAACGAAAGATAACTCTAATCATTTCTTGTCAAAATTACTTGACAAGCCCAAGTCTAGTTAAATAGCGGTAATCTATTGACAATTTTACGTTGCTTTTGTTTTGATTTTCCAAGCACACGTGTTTGTTTTCACATTTAAAATCACTTTTCCCATATCATTTCAGATAATATAATAGGGTTTTGTTTCAGTAGGAACGGTCTTACTAAGATTTATGTAAGTGTGTGTTTTTGAAAAATTGACTTATTTATACCAATAAGAAAAGTATGATTTATTTCGCCAAAACTTAGTTTATTTTTTAGCGATTCGTTTTAAAATTAAATTCAAGCTTTCCTTTAAAGAATAATCCTATAAAAGTTAGAAATGCACAGTTCTTTACATCCGAAAGAACCCCTCGTATCACGGAGGTGCAAATATTCAAAATGACGGGCCTTTAAAACCAAATGCCAACTTTGAAACTTGTTGAATAAAGACAACAGACAAATTATTATAAAAAGTAAAACTATAAAATTTACAACAATATTCGAATTTTGTTGCAGTTTTATCTGTTAAATGAAGCTCACTTTAAAATGCATCAAAATTTTCAAAATTTTAGGAGCTGACCTTTGACCCCATCTTAAATAAAATGTGACCAAATTCAATCTCTACGACATTGTCATTTCTATGTGCCAAGGTATCCTCTTTCCAAACATGTATAATACAGGCCTGTGTTATTCCGTTAACCCAAAATCGGAAAAATCCTCTCTTGGGCACCCTACTATAACAGAAGACAATCACAACACTTAAAGAACCACAGGGCACTCATCGAATCAAAAGTAAAATCACGAGATGTGGGCACAATAAACGGGATGTCAGAAAAACATTTTGATAGTTAAATAAACAAAATGCCAAAATTTCAAAGTATGATATTGCATTCATATGAGAAATTCTCTCAAGCACAAGTACACCATAAATGAAATGTATATAGAGCATACTTCTCTCATACAGGGAATCTTTTTACAGAGTCTACACTGCAGGAGAGACACAATGTAGTCTGAACTTTTCCTCCAAGTATAGAAGGTCATATGAAGTAAAGGAGGACCAGGAGAAAGGGGGCAGGAAAAGACAAAGGGGGAGGAGAAAGGGATCAAGAAGGAGAAAGAGGGCTATGAAAGTGAGACTGAATTAAAGGGTGCTGGAAAGGGGAGAGATTTGGCGGGAGGAAGGAGAAAGACACCCAATTGTCCACTCCTCAATATACAATCTCATCAATTTTTCTTACATTAAAATTATATGTAGTGAATGACTCACTTTCAAGCAATTTTTAATGTGGGCCGACTTGGCGCAATTTATTGTTGTGAAAGCTGAATTGGGGCAGAGAAAACAAGATACTGTAAGTGCTTTTTCTGTAGATTGTTATCTCTACAACTTGTAATCTTTAATGCAGATTGAAGTCAAATATTTAAAAGACCCATAGCTCAATCAATTTTTATACCCTATCACGTGTAGTGGTGAGGAATTATGTGAAACCCTCATTTGTTTGTCCGTCCGTCCGTCTGTCTGTCCATACCTGAAGATTTCAGACCGATAACTTTTTATTATGCCCCCAGATCGATGATCGGGGGCATATTGTTTTTGTCCTGTCTGTCTGTCTGCCTGTGTCGGAAACTTTAACCTTGGCTATAACCTTTGAACTATATAAAGTAGACTTTTCATACTTGGCAAGTGTATAGGTCTAGTCATAAATATGCAACAACAAAAAAATAGGTCAGGTCAAAGGTCAAGGTCACAGAGGTTAAAAGGGGTGAAATTGGCTATTTTCATATATTTGTCTGTAGAATCCTTATTATTTATCCTATTGAGATGGGGTTTGTTTCATGTTATTGCTAATAAAATTGAGCAACTGTTGTATGTCGACAGATTTGAGGTAGCATTTACCTTTTTTGAGAAACAAGAGTCCCAAAGGGGACAAACAGAAAAAAAATGAATTTTTAATTTTTTTGTCGGATATTATGCAGTATTTTTCTGTAGGTTTCTTATAACATGTTTAAACAGATACTTTTAACAATTAAAACCATTTCAATAAACAAGAGGCCTAAAGGGGTTTCATCTGTTGCAGAATAAAGGGGTTTAATCGTTTTATGGTAATAAACAACTTTTGTACTATGTAAGATAGACTTTTAATACTTGGAAAGTGTATAGATCTTGTCATTCTGAACATAAATATGCAAAAAATTAGGTCAAAGGTCAAGGTCACATAGGTCAAAAAGGGGTAAAATTGGGTATTTTCATATATTTTACTGTAGAATCTTGGGGCATATGTAGTGTTTCACAAATCACAAACACATCTTTAGTTTTTTTGGTTTTTTTTTGTATTTTATACTTGTGGTTTATATTTTGCATTGTACAATGCCACTGAATATATTGAATATACTTTGTGTAGAAATAGGCGTTTAATCAAGTAATAAAGTTTATCTTCAAATTTGGGATGTCAGTTATTTACCACAAAACTCAAGTTAGATATTGGGTCCAGAGGTGCAAGGGGTTCTGGACTTGTGCCCCTTGAAACTTTCGTATTTGGGAAACATGGTGGGTATCATGTAATGAACCATAATTTTTTTTCTTCCTATTTTAAAAACACCTTAAAACAATTTTTCTTTTCATTTGATTAACATTAGAACTGGAATTTAAATTTCCAGCTGCTCATTCAGTTAACCTGAGATTCGTCCATTAGTATGTATAGTGCAATTGACATACCTGAGCAGGGACCATAGATTAACATTGGACCCTGTGGGAAAACACATTCAAAGATCTTCTTGTCACATACTAATTACAAGCAAACTTAATCACAATGATCCTTAGTAAGTCCCTAAAAAAAGGTATCTGGCAGGTCCATACCTCATCTTAGATGGCCATTAGCGGGGAACATAACTTTTACATTGGACCAAATTGGAAAACATATTCAAAGATCTTCTTTTCAGAAACTACTAGTCCAAATAGAACCAAACTTATTCAAAATGGTCCTTAGATGATACCTTCGAAAACAGGTATCCAACAGGTCTGTACCTCATCCAAGATTGCCGTTAGCGGGGAACATAGTTTAACATTAGCCCGTATTGGTAACACATAGAAAGGTCCTCTTAGAAATTATCAGTCCAGATGGAACCAAACTTAGTCGCAATGGTCCTTACACAGACCCTTCCAAAAAAGGTATCCGTCATCCAAGATGGTCAACAGCTGGGAACATAAGTTTAACATTGGACCATTTGGGGAAACACATTCAAATATCTTCTTCTAAGAAACTACTAGTCCAAACTGAACAAAACTTAGTCACAATGGTCTTTACTGGTTTCTTTGAAAAAAGGTATCCAACTGGTCTGAACATTACTTAAGATGGCCTCCAGTGGGGAACAGTTTAACATCGGCTCTCTCTAAAACTTATTCAAAGATCTTCTCAGAAACTTTTGGTCCAATTAGAAACTAACTTTGTCGCAATGGTCCTTAAATGATTCCTTTCAAAAAGGCTATCTGACAGGCCCGTAACCTCGTCCAAGATGGCCACCAGCGGAGAACATGGTTTAACATTAAATAAACCCTATGACAATGCATTCAAAGATCTTCTCAGAAACTATTTTTTGCTGGCAGCCATCTTAGTACAATTAGAACCAGATTACGTCACAATGGTTCTTAGATAGTCACTTCCAAAAAAAGTATCTAGAAGGTCCATACCTCAATCAAGATGGCTGTCAATAAGGAACTTGGTTCAACATTGGACCATATGGGAAAACACGTTAAAAGATCTTAGAAACTGCTAGTCAAATAACAGCAAAACCAAAGTCAAAATTGTCATTGCCAGAAAGGTATAGGCCCAGCAGGTCTGTAACTCATCCACGATCACTGCCAATGGGGATTATCGTTTAAAAGTGGACCCTATGGAATCTGTCTCAGAAAGTACTCATCCAATTAGTCACAATAGTCCTTAGATGGTCCATTTCAACAAAGGTACTGGCAGGTCCATACCTCAACCAAGATGGCCGCCAGCCGTGAACATAGTTAAACATTGGACACTTTAGAAAAGTCATTCAAAGATCTCGGAATCTACTAGTCTAATAAGAACCAATTATAAAAAAAAACTTAGTCACAATGGTCCTTTCCAAAAAGGGTATCAAGCAAGTCCGTACCACAACCAAGATGGTCGCCAACACGGAACATAGTTTAACATTTCTACTCAGAAACCACAAGTCCAATTACACCAAACTTCGTTACGATGGTTCTTGGATGGTCCATTCCAAAAAAGGTATTATCCAGGTCCTTACTCATCCATCCAAGCCGTATACATAGTTAAACATTGGCTCCTGGGGAAAACACATTAAAAGATCTCAGAAACTTCTTATGTAATTAGAACCAATTATAACCAAACTTGATCAAAATGGTCCTTTCCAAAAAAGGGTATCAAGCAGGTCTGTACCACATCCAAGATGACTGCCAACAACAAACATAGTTTAACATTTCTTCTCAAACTAGTCCTATTACAACCAAACGTCTTCACTTAGTCACGATGGTCCTTAGATGGTCCCTTCTGAAAAGGTATCCAACAAGACCATGCGTACCAGATCCAAGATGGCCGCCGGCAGGGAACATTGTTTAACATTGGACCCTATGGAAAACACATTCAAAGATCTTTTCTCAGAAATTATAGTCCAATTAGAACCAAGCTTAGTCACAATGGTCCTAAGAAGGTATTTTCCAAAAAGGAATCCAGCAGGTTTTTCTCCTCCAAGATGGCCACCATCAGGTAACATATTTGATCATTGGACCCTATGGAAAACACATTCCAAGGTCTTCCCAGAAACTACTTGTTCAATTAGAATCACACTTCCTCGCATTGGCTCTTAGATAGTCTCTCAAGGTCCGTTTCTTTCAAGTCCGAGATGGCAACCAACAGGGAACATAGTTTTTCTATTCGACCCCATTCTCTGGAACCACGAATCCAATTGGAACCAAACTAGATCACAATAGTCTTTGGATGATCCCCTTCAAAATTTATATATGGTATGTCTGCATCCAATCCAAGGCAGTTACCAGCAGGGAACACAGTTTATCATCGGCCGTGATCCCTTCGGAATGCATTTCATATCTGTGACATCCATGGTCTAGATGAGCAATACAGGCTCTTGAGAGCCTCGTGCTGTTTGTCGTAATTTGTATAAAAAAAAACAAAAATTTAGAATATATTAATTATAATACATCTGATCACGAGACTAGATTCCTTTTATGTAATACTTCCATGCCTCCATTAAAATGTCCAGGTTTTTGTCTCGCCCTTGGCGAGAAGGCGAGACTTGTCAGACTCAGGGATAGGGTTTCTGTCGGCGGCGTCAACAAATGGTAACATTGAGAATTTACAATCTTCTAGGCCCATAGTATTTGATGTGCAGTAGTAGTAGTATGGGTGCAACTTAAAAATTCCCTACTTAGTTTATGGCACCAACCTCTGAGTCAAGTATTAACGATTACTCTAAGTTTTTAGCAAGCAGTTAATGCAGCCTGGACCAGTAGTGATCAATAGTCATAGGTACCTATTATTTTACCAACAGTTGCCTATTGCGTACATATCGATTCCATGCAAAGGTGATGGCTGATAACGTTAAGTTTTTTCGCAATCAGTTAGTACAGCCAGGGACTTTATATTATATGTTATTGTATAGCAACATAATATTTCCCTAAGAAAGCAACCAAAAGTAAGCGTGCAATTAATTTCCATATTGCACTAGTGCAAATATGACTTAAATTTCATGACGTCATGGCATTGACAACGAAATTTCTTTATTAACAGAAATTTCAGCTTTACAATAAAATGGTAATTGCATGAATATTATGGAATATTATCCCTTGTACAATATATATTGCACTCGCAAGCTCGTGCAATATAAAATTCTAATCGGGACAATATTCCCAATATTCATGCAATAACCCTATAGTCTTAATTATAATATATCCAGATTGGTCAATTCAGCTTTGTGATGTCACGCCGGATAAGAGAATATTATTCAGGTTTCAGACGGGGTATATAGCGTGACATACCCTGGATGTTTAGTTATATTACTGAGGTGAAGCCGAAGGAAATATATATATATATATGTCACGCTATATACCCCGTCTGTAACCTGAATTACCTTTATATTCCGATGAACAGCCGTTGTGAAATGAAATCTGCAAAAAATGTTACTCTTATCAATTTCACCTTGTTGTTTTCATGTTATGACGTTGTCAATTTCCATGACAACTTATATTATTAATTTGATATCGTTTGAGAAATTTAATTGGCGGAGAAGGGGTCACATGACTCCCTGTATAAAGTGATATTGCATGGCTATATCGCACGTTACTAAATATAGACCAAAATAATCTTTCATATCAGTAACTAACATAGATTATGTTATGTTACGTTATGTTATATTGACCTAGAAAAGCATATCGACCTCGGATTTCATCCTCGGTCGATATGCATTTCTTATGTCGATATAACATCATATCGACCTCGTACACATGCTATAATTGTATAATATTACCTGGCAGTTTTCCGAATATATGTTGACATTCAAGAAACGTCATCCAATTAAAAGCAGGCTTACATCTGTAAATCGGAATATAGCTATATGTAGTCCCTGGTACAGCCTGTACAAGTAGTCTTAGTATACTTTATATATATTTGACATGCAGCTGCGTTTTGACGGAGGAGTACATTACGATTCCACGCCCAGATGGTGGCCCTTACCCCTCAACCATCATGAAAGAACGACCAGGTTATGTTTTTCTCAAGCAGTTAGTACAGCATGTACCAGTAGTGACTTCCTAGTCACTTGATATTTGTATGTGCGTCATGAGGAGTACCACATGAGTACGGCCTATTCCATGCCCAGATGGTGGCCCTGGTTCCTTAGTTGCGCGCCAACAATAACGTTAGGTTTTTACAAGAAGTTAGTAAAGCCTGTACCAGTAGTCCTATCCATTTGATATTTGACAATCAGTTGCTTCTTGGGGACTTGCTATTAATTTTACGCCCAAGATGGTGGTTCTGGCCCATCTTGTTTCGGAAGCAGTTAGTACGGCCTGTATCAGTTGCCCCATGAAGCGTTTTAAGGAGCACATTCACTTGCACCCAGATGGTAGCTTTGCTCCCGCTCAGTGATGCATGAATGATCACTTCAGTTTTTTTGCAAGCAAGTTGTAGACTGAAAATTTATTATAATGGCTACTAGGGTAGATCATTGTGCAGATTCAAACGATGTGCACATGGGGGCGGGCGACACATGTGTCATGAGTTTGGATTCAAGATTCTTTATTAACCTCAGACTAATAGGTGTGCAAGAGGACAGACACATATTTTACAAACAATGTAATGAAAAGAAAGACATAATGGTAATAATTACATAAATATGAAGATAAAACAAACAAACATCACAGAAATATGAAAAGAAAAGAAACAAAACATCACATAATGTTACAGAAAATATACTAGGCGTTTTAAAAATATTGACAGGTTTTTATACAATCGTACATTTACATAAAGACAACATAATATTCATTCTATTTCTACTGTTGGATTGTTTCTATAATATTCAGGTATGTATTCATGTCATAGACAAGTAATGATATTCATCCCCTAAACCAGTGTTGCATAAATGACAAGTTCTTTCGCGTTCTATACCTGGCCATTTCCAAGTTTCTATTCGAACATTCTATAAATTATCTTAAATATGGAATAAATGAGCTTCTATTTCTGTCACATATTCGGCAAGGGAGGTAATTCTTTTAATGAATAAGATTTTGTATGCACTTTTTGAGGTGCCTGTACCTAGTGCATGATCGACACATGACAATCACTACCCGTCGTTTTGTAGCCGTCTGTGTCTGTCTGTCTGTATGGCTTCAAACAGAAACTCCTTCTAAAACCACTTGGTACTTTTCAACAAAACTTGCAGGAATGCTTCAAATCAGTATATATGATATATTGTAGATGTGCACCATGCATTTCGTTTTTATTTATTATTGTTCCTTCCAGGGTTTCAAGCTATATTTGGACTTAAGGGACTGGTCAAAATTTCTTGATGCATGGGACCGGTGCAAAAACAAAATTGTGTGAAATATTTCTCCTGACCCCATGGCTTCTGGCAGATTACAAATATACTTGTCCCAGACCTGTCAAGTTTTGAAAATAGCTTTGCGTGAGATTTGTGAAAAATTTCAAAGATCAAAGGAAAAAATTAAAAGATCAAAGGATTTGTCGTAAATCTAAATAAAATTTGCGTGAGTCTCACGCCTAATGCGTGAGACTTGGCAGGCCTGCTTGTCCCATACTTATTTCCTGGTAAAAAACAGTTTGTCCAATGTTGAAAGACAAAAAATATGATAAAAGTTTTGGTTATATTTCTTGCTTCTATGTATTTGGATAGTTTACTAATACTACTATGCATTGTATCAATATTTCCATTTGAAAATTTGATATTTTACCTACTTCATATATTTCATTTGTCTACTTTTTCTACACCATGAAAGAGAATATCATAGTTCAAATTTTCAAAATAATTTCACTTTGTCCTTGAAATGAGAAAAAGAAATTATTTGCTCTTTATCAGTGTGGGAACAATATATTAAAATGTGAAATTCTCATATGTACTAATTTTTCTGAAACAATTCCTTGTTATTTTACCAACTTTATATATTTTATGTACTTTTTAAATTTAACAACACCAAATATCAGTTGTGGTTTTCCAAATAATGACACTTGTGTCCTTGCATTATTCAAATTATGAATTTGTTCTTTATCGGTATGGGATAACCAAGTATAAAAATTATGATTTCTCCTCTAAGGTTACTTCTTTGAACATATCCTTTATTAGTCTACTCTCTTTATATATTTCATGTACTATTTATACCTTTGGACACATAATAATAGTAATAGTTTGTCAAATAATTTCACTTTTGACTGTTACTTATTCTAATAAAGGTTTTGCTGTTTATCGGTATGGGAGAACCAAGTATAAAAATGAGGATTTCTCCTCTAAGGTAACTTCTTTGATAATATCCTTTATTAATCTATTCTCCTTATACATTTCAGGTACTATTTATGTCCTTTGGTCACCTAATAATAGTAATAGTTTTGTCAAATAATTTTCTTTTTATCACTTTTGACTTTAACTTAATTCGAATAAAGGTTTCACTGTTTATCGGTATGGGAGATGTGGAATTCTCCTCTGTGGTAACTTCTTTGAGTAAAATCTTTATTACTTTTACCCTTTTATATATTTCATGTCCTTTAATACTAGAATGACCGATTTATACTGATAGTTTCTCAAATAATTTCACTTTTGTGCTTTCATTAGTCAAGAATTAATGAATTTACACTTTGAATATTCATATATACATTTTTGAAAAAAATTCTTGTCCCATGCCTGCCATGATTAAAAAAACACTGTGTCCCATTCCAGTAACAGCTGCAAAAAATACTTGTCCCATTACAGTTTGCACCGGTCCCATGCATCAAGAAATTTTGACCAGTCCCTAAGTAGTGTCATATTGACAATTCTGCCCCAAAACCATTTTTCAAGCAGAAATCCTCCATCAAACCCCAAATTTGGGGCACTGGGATGCAAATGGGTCTGGAGCGAGACGGGAATGGTGAAAAGTGCTGGGAGGCAAAGCCCCAGGGCGTGGAAGGTCTTTTTCGATGAGGAAATACCTCGTCGGAAAAGATTATTTTCTGGCGTAATTTTTTACTGAATTACCTCCCCTGATTTTTTTCGGGGAAAATGACATTTTCGCAAATTATTCGCACCAGAGACTAAGGAAAGGAGAAAGAACCTTACCAAAATTCCTAAAATATGCCCCCGGATGAGATGCAATAATTTTTGCAGGGGTCTGAAGGTATGCAGGGAAAAAAATTTGCAAATTATTTTGGCCATATGCAAATTTTCCCGACCTTCCCCCAAGCCCTTACTGGGATTAGGTAATATAAATACCGGTCGAAATCCTATAAATAGTAACACTATACAAAATTCTGGTGATCGAGAAAAATCATCGGATCACATAAAAAATTTTCCAAATTTGAATAGTATAAATAAAATCATGCCATCCAAGATAATCATGGATCGCTTCGAAGATTCCGTCTACGAAGATAGCAGACCAACTTCGTCCCCCAAAATGCAGAAATTCTGCAATACCCCACTGAAAAGGAAGAAGAGACAGCTTTGCAAGGGCAAACCGGTGAAAGATGGGCTTTGCTGGAGGCATACCAAGCGGCGAGACGATGCCGATCAGCCGATCGGAGGGAAATTTAGGGTGGTAGAGACCATGGGGGAACTGAGGAAAATCGCCAAGGAGGAAGGGTGAAGGGATATAGCAGAAAAAATAAGATGGATTTGGTGCGGCTCATTGAATCGGCGACCGACCGGAAATTCAAGCGCCGGGAAGTACTTACCAGGGCTCAGCTCAAGGCGATAGCGAGGCGGAGGGGGATCACCAATATCTCCCGGCTGAAGAAAGATCAGCTGGCCGAGAAGGTGGAGTAGAGCATTGAAGAAGCTGCAGACCATATCGAGGTTGAGGATAAGCGGGAGGCCGTGGGTGGGGTATTTGGCACGATGACCATCAAGCCCAAGACGCAGCTGGACGTGGAGACTTTCATCAGGTTAAGCTGGGGGAAAATCCGAAGCACGATTTCGGAGGGGCTGGCGGAAAAGAAGGGGTTGAAAGTGGAAATACTCCACGTGGAGATGGTGCGGATTAGCCCGGCGAACGGTGAAAATAACTACATCAATCCAACATTCCGATCGGCCTTGAGGGTAATCACCGAGTCGGCACATTTGGACGAAGAGATAGAGCAGATGGGGGATAAGATCAAGGAGAGCATGGAGGCTTTCAATGCTAAGGGGAGCGGATGGACCTTTGGGCACATCGAGAAGCTGGAGATTCAACTGAATAAGTATAATCCCCTCAAGGGAAGCTCATATATCCCACTTCCTAAGAAGCTCGCGGTCAAGAAGGCAATAATCAACGTGAAAAATGAGGATCAGCAGTGCTTCAAATGGGCGATCCTCTCGGCTCTCCATCACGAGGAGGTGGATCAGAAGCACGCAAACCGAGTCAAGCAGTACGAAAAGTGGGCTGACGAGCTCAGATTCGATGGCATCGAATTCCCGGTCTCATTCCGGGCAATCGATAGATTCGAGAGGCTTAATGAGGGGATTAAGGTAAATGTATACGGATTCGATACGAGGAAGGGGGAAGGGATCTACTCGCTGAGGATATCCAAAAAGGATGATGCCGGGGCAAAGCACGTGGATCTCATGCTAGTGGCTAACAATGAGACGCGGCACTACTGCTGGGTGAAGAATCTCTCGCGGTTCTTGACGGCGGAGGTGAGCGATCACGATGGGAAAGCCTACTTCTGCCGCCGATGCTTGAATCACTTCACTCGGCAAGAAAAGCTCGACCAGCACATGGAATATTGCAGTCAGAAGGAGGCGGTAAAAATCGAGATGCCGAGCGAAGGGAGCTACGTCAGCTTCCAAGACCTTATTCGGTCGATGAAGGTGCCATTCGTCGTCTACGCAGACTTCGAGTGCTTCACGACCAAGGTGGGACCCGAACCGCGAAAGGCTGGCGTAGACGGACTCATGCAGGTGCTGGAGCGCTTTCTGGAGCTTGTCAAGCAGAAGGCGGAAGGGGGCGAGCCATCCGAACCTCATACCAGAAGCACGTACCCTCGGGATTCTGCTACCATATCAAGTGCTTCGATGAGACGGTATACACCAAGGAGCCGGTGATCTACACCATGCAGCAGGAAGGGGAGGACGTGGGACAGATATTCGTGGATCGACTCACGAAAGATATCCGGGAGATCTATCAGCAGGGCGATTTCAAGAA
>MJUU01045990.1:219252-233222 GCA_002080025.1 Modiolus philippinarum | reverse complement strand
TTATCAATTTAGATTGTAGAAAAGTCTTTCATGTTTTTGCCTGCGTGTTTTGGAAAGGGGTAAAAGTCAATATTTGGCGTTTTCCCCTATATTAATCAAAATGTTGAGACACATCACAAACAAATGTTACTGTAATATTATAGCAATGCAGAAATTGATAAATATTTAAACTAGAAGCAGGTGATCCGCTGATTACAAAAGATACACACGCTCTTTTTCCAGTATTTGCCTAATCATGGGCACTAAAATTGAAATCAAGAAACTGATTACGAAGAAAATCGGACTTAACATTTTGTCCCAAAATATTAAAATATTACCTCATTTATAGCAATCTCGCGAGCTATCCAAAGGAAATCATAGTGTGACGGACGAACGGACATGACGAATCCTAATATCTACCTTTATTATATAAAGAGGAGCTAAAAAGAAAACAAAAAATATAACAAATCAGTACATAAATATAAGGACATCAAATAATGTTTACTTCATGATTACGGCATAGACCATTTGATTTTTAAGGGGGAGGCTTGTATTTTTAGAAAAAAATTTCTAGACCCAAATTTTGCTACAAAAAATTCTCTGACCAACACCTAGGTTGAAAAAAATAATCTGGCCCCCACTCAGTCCAGTAGAAAAAAAGCTCGGCTCAACAAAATTTCCCCGCATAGTGTACATTGAAAAAAAAAAATCCTGCCCGCGAAGAATTCCCGCCTCGGATGAAAATTCTTTCCGTTTTTAGCAAAATTCTGTTAAGAAATAAATAAAAAGTACAACAGGTGGTATTTTCCCTAATATCTATTCCCAAATTCACCAAGGAAATGTGAAAAGAAATTTTTAGCGCTTGCGAACAACTTAATTCTAACTTGAGTAATTTAATTTGAACAAAATATGCGTTTTTAAGCCCCCCCCCCCCTTTACATCATTTTAATTCATAGTTCTATTCACATCACATTAATAGTTTCAGAGGAATCATGACCACTAACCCGTTTGGTCAGGTGAGTCCAAAAAAAACAAGTACTCAAGAATGCGTAAAAATAGCAGGGACATCATTTTGCTGGTTTTGTCCTGATTCAGTCAGGTATTGAAATCATTGAGAAATCACACAAGCTCATCATTGAAGACTAATGTAGGCGTTGTTTTTCTATAGTTTGTACAGTCATTTTATGCAGCCAGATAAAAGGATTTATAGATCTGGAATTAAACTGTTAATAACGAAGAGTAAATACTAGTCTACCTTGATCACGTTTCAAGTATATTTCATCCAAATATATTAATATAAATCTCTTTCAAGAATGTAGTACGTGTCCGGTTTAATGTGAAATTTACGTTTTTATTTGTTTGACCTCAGACGGACAGCAAATATAACGGAAAGGCGTTAACATCACAAATATTTGATTATCGTATGAGGTGGCAACTTAATCCATGGAATTTTCCTATCATTGAAAATTTTGTGTATATCGATGATACATTTGATAGATAGAAATTCACGACTTCAAGGGATGCATGGAATATTTTATGAATATTCCGATACACTGTCCTCGAAATGTCCCTAAAGCAATGCTTCATAAGGAAATACCGAAGTTACTGTACATTTAGATTCTACAAATGGCTGTCTCTTTAGTCTGTGGAAAAAGACGTTTACTTAAGTTATTGTGAATTACTTTTAGCCTACCTGTCTGGAGCCAGGCTTAAACTTTTCATTCAAAGTTTTTCTCCTCTGAAACTACTGGGCCAGTTGAAACCAAACTTATCGCAATAGTACTTTGATGGTTATCTGCAAGAAAGGCGTTTTTCAGGTACGTGCTGCACCCAAGATGGCAGCCAGCGGGAGTTTAGTTTTAACATCGATTACTTTTGGGAAAGCAACATTCAAAGGCCTTTTCTTCCGAAACTGCTGAGCCAATTGAAACCAAACTTGGCCAAAGTAGTCCTTAGGCATTTCCCTGCAAAAAGGTGTTTTTCAGGCCGGGCTATATTCAAGATTTCGACCAGCGGGAGGGGGGGTTATAGTTTTAACGTTGGACTCTATAGGAAAACATTTTCAAAGATCTTCTTCTCAGGAGCTGCTGGTCCAGTTTGAAAAAACTTGGCTGCAATCGTCTCTTGGTGGTCCCTGCAATAGAGTGGTTTTTCAGGTATGCGCTGTGGAAAAGATGGCGGGCAACTGGGAACATTTAACATTGGACCCTATGGGATAACACCTTCTAAAATCTTCTCCTCCGATACTGCTGAGCAAATCAAAACCAAGCTTGGCCACAGTTGTGTTTAAGTGCAAAAAGGTATTCTTAGGTTCACACTTTATCCAAATTGACCGCCAACGGGGAACATAGCTAGCTTACTGTATTTTTTTTCTGAACTAGTCCTTGTATGAAGCTGGCTTCATACGAATAAAACACGAATCTGCTAAAAGTGGCGCTCATATTAGTAAACAAAGGTATTGTCTGCTTGAAAACTTGTGCTCCAAATTCTACAAATATGTTATCAATTAAGAATTTCAGTTGAATATATGTGCTCTATTAAATATCCTTGTGCTATATATGCCCTTGATTTGGCAAATAAAAATGATGTATTCTGTATTCTTTTAGTCATTGACAGCATCAAACAATACATTAAGCATACCAGTATGGTTGACGTGCAACATGTCAGAATGTGGGAATGGACTTTAACCATTCTACGTAACCAAGTCTCTCAAGCCTAAATGATAAGCAAGAGGCAATATCCCATGCAGGTTTCAAGCTGACATCCCGAAATGCATTATACATACCAATACGATAGATGTTGTACATATCAGTAAGCGGAAATGGGCTTGTACCATTCTACCTACCAAAGTAGCTCAAGCATAGGTGTGTAGGTCAGAGACAGCAATCGAAGCATGTATTCCAGCTGTTATCCGAAAAAGCACCATACATGTGAGGCATGTAAAGTAAGGGATCCGAAAAAGCACCATACATGTGAGTCATGTAAAGTAAGTGATCCGAAAAAGCACCATACATGTGAGGCATGTAAAGTAAGTGAGGTGAGAACCGAACCGTCAATCCAAAACGAACAATCCAGGGACAATGACAACATCGGAAACAACAAAGAAACAGAGACACAACATGAGCACGACACAGAAAAGAAAAAGGAAGACACACAAACACAAAGATGAGCAGCACGGACCCAATAATAAACCAAGGGTGAGATCAGGTGCATCGGTAGAGTAAGCATCTCTTGCATGTCAGTAATCGGGAATGGACTTGAACCATTCAACCTAACCGAGTCCCTCATTTGTAAAATATAGGTCAGAGACAGCCTCCAAAGCATGTATTCCAGCCGTCACCCGAAAATGCACCAAGCATACCAATATGGGTGATGTAGACATGCGGTTAAGCCGAAATGGATCTTAACCACTCTACCTAAACCGAGCACTCAAGCGTAAATTGTAGGTCACAGACAGCATCCGAGGTATGCATTGTTGTTGTCATCCCAAAATGCATCATACATACCAATATGGTTGATGCGGTATATGCCAGTAAGCGGAAATTGACTTAAAGCATCCTACCCTAACCGGACGCGGACGCCAACGCTAGGGGTATCAAATAAGTCCCTCACTACATGAGGTGAGTTAATATGTAGTGATTCAATAAAACCAGGGAATATAAAACTAGAGGCTCCCAGGAGCCTGTATCGCTCACCTGGCTTTCAGTTGCCACAATCGTGGTAACATTGTAAGTTATACAGTTGATCATCAGTCTCTCAAACTTTAGTAACTCAAACAACACCAATATCTTGAACAGTATTTAAAGTCTAATCATGTTGTACTATTTTTCTTTGTTGGGCTTTATTGACAAAAAACGCTCTTGCTACGGACCACTTTCAACACCAGTTTTGAAACAGAGACATCATTATGTAAATGGCAGTCAACAAACAATTTTCCCGCCTTTTCTGGCAACCATTTTGAAAATGGCCGTCGGCAAATAATTTTCAACATAAGTTTTGAAGTGGCGACATCAATACCTATTTGGAAACCAAATTTCATTGAAATCAGACAACATTGAATTTTCCCGCCTTTTTTGGTTGCCATTTTGAAAATGGCAGTCAAAAAATAATTTTCAACATCTGTTTTGAAGTTGCAACTTCAATACCTATTTTGAAACCAAATTTCTGTAACCGGAGAGCATGATTCTCCTTGCAAAATTGCAATGGTCACCTCCGGGGATCGAACCCGGGATCTCTAGCACTTAAGCCAGCCACCTAACCGAATGAGCTAAAGAAATAATCCGTTAGCTCAGTCGATTTTTACTGGCTATATATTTACTACCTACTACAACGTAGATAGGCTGTCCTGTCACACTTCCCCCACCTCGAGAGTCATCATACTTGCTATGTATGACTCTCAACACACAAATATCTATACAAACCCTGGTTAGCTCCTTCTAACCACCGTGGGTTTTTTAGTTGGGCGCCAAATGTAACCGGAGAGCATGAAACTCCTTACAAAATGTCAACTCCAGGGATCGAACCCGGGACCTCTAGCACTTCAGCCAGCCACCTAACCGAATGAGCTAAAGAAATATTCCGTTAGCTCAGTCGATTTTTACTGGCTATATATTTACTACCTACTACAACGTAGATAGGCTGTCCTGTCACTTTTTATTGAAATCGGACAATGTTGAATCTTCCCACCTTTTTTGGCAGCCATTTTGAAAATGGTGGTCAACAAACAATTTTTGACATCAGTTTTGAAGATGCAACATCAATACCTATTTAGAAACCAAATTTCATTGAAAGCAGACAATGTTGAATTTTCCCGCCTTTTTTGGCGGCCATTTTGAAAATGGTGGTCTACGAACAATTTTTGACATCAGTTTTGAAGTTGCAATATCAATACCTATTTTGAAACCAAATTTCATTGAAATCAGACAACATTGAATTTTCCCGCCTTTTCTGGTGGCCATTTTGAAAATGGCAGTCAACAAAAAATTTTCAACATCTGCTTTGAAGTTGCAACTTCAATACCTATTTGGAAAGCAAATTTCATTGAAATCGGACAATGTTGAATTTTCCCACCTTTTTTGGTAGCCATTTTGAAAATGGTGGTCAACGAACAATTTTTGACATCAGTTTTGAAGATGCAACATCAATACCTATTCTGAAACCAAATTTCATTGAAATCGGACAATGTTGAATTTTCCCGCCTTTTTTTGGCGGCCATTTTGAAAATGGTGGTCAACGAACAATTTTTGACATCAGTTTTGAAGTTGCAATATCAATACCTATTCGGAAACCAAATTTCATTGAAATCAGACATCATTGAATTTTCCCGCCTTTTCTGGTGACCATTTTGAAAATGGCAGTCAACAAATAATTTTCAACATCTGTTTTGAAGTTGCAACTTCAATACCTATTTGGAAACCAAATTTCATTGAAATCGGACAATGTTGAATTTTCCCACCTTTTTTGGCAGCCATTTTGAAAATGGTGGTCAACGAACAATTTTTGACATCAGTTTTGAAGATGCAACATTAATACCTATTTTGAAACCAAATTTCATTGAAATCGGACAATGTTGAATTTTCCCGCCTTTTTGAAAATGGTGGTCAACGAACAATTTTTGACATCAGTTTTGAAGTTGCGACATCAAAACCTATTTGGAAACAAAATTTCCTTGAAATCAGACAACATTGAATTTTCCCGCCTTTTCTGGTGGCCATTTTGAAAATGGCAGTCAACAAATAATTTTCAACATCTGTTTTGAAGTTGCAACTTCAATACCTATTTGGAAACCAAATTTCATTGAAATCGGACAATGTTGAATTTTCCCGCCTTTTTTGGCGGCCATTTTGAAAGTGGTGGTCAACGAACAATTTTTGACATCAGTTTTGAAGTTGCGACGTCAAAACCTATTTGGAAACAAAATTTCATTGAAATCAGACAACATTGAATTTTCCCGCCTTTTCTGGTGGCCAGTCAACAAATAATTTTCAACATCTGTTTTGAAGTTGCGACATCAATACCTATTTGGAACCCAAATTTCATTGAAATTGGACAATGTTTAATTTTCCCGCCTTTTTTGGGCGGCCAATTTGAAAATGGCGGTCAACGAACAATTTTCAACACAGGTTTTTTAACTCGCAATATCAATTTCTATTTGGAAACCAAATTTCATTGAAATCCGACAATGTTTAATTTTCCCGCCTTTTTTGGTGGCCATTTTGAAAATGGCGGTCGATGAACAATTTTCAACGCCAGTTTTGAAGTTGCCACAACATGGCAAACATTTTATCAATTTACATTTAACCTTCATCTTCTATAGTTTTGGAAATAAAAGACGAAAAATACGAAAATTTTAAAAATTCTGTGAAAAAAGGGCAATAACTCCTACAAGGGTTTTGGGATTTTCTTCAAATTTACAGGGTGGGTAGATCTTGATATGCTGAACATTTTTGCAATTCACACTTGACCTCTATCTGTTACACTTTTTGAAATAAAAAATAAAAAATGCACAAATTTTGAAAATTTTACGGAAAAAGGGCTATAACTCCGAGACGGGTTTTCAGATTTTCTTCAAAATTGCACAGTGGGTAGATCTCATCATGCTGATCAATTTTTGTCAGATTTTTGATATCTGTAACGGTTTTCGAGTAATTTGCAAAAAACAGCAATTTACCCCTATGTTCTATTTTTAGTAACAGCGGCCATGTTGTTTGGTCTACGGACATTAAAATCACAAACTTGAAAGTGCATACCCTGGTGATGATTCAGGCTAAGTTTGGTAAGTATTGGCCAAGTAGTTTCAGAGGAGATTTTTGAATAAAAGTTAACGGACGGACGGACGGACGACGGACGACGGACGCCGAGTGATGGCAAAAGCTCACATGGCCTTTGGCCAGGTGAGCTAAAAACACTGCAGATCAGCCAACAGAACAGCTAGTATTTAGCAACGAAAGAAATGTTCTTGTATTCAAATTTTATTGAGATTCCTTCCCCCTAATTTCTACCCTTTACCTTATGTTTATAAGAGATCGTATTTTTGATCGACTATATAGTGAGAATGCGAGCCTGGTGTTGCCGTTGAGATATGAGTTCGAATCGAACTTCCACTGTTGATGTTCATTGTCTATTGTTTGCATTGAGATATCTGTATTTCTACCTTTAAAGCTCATCTTGTCATTTCTATTTAGCAGCTTATTTTCGTTCCATATTCTGAAGATTTTGCTGCATTATTTTACGGTATTTTGATTATGAAGGAAAAATTTGACTGGTAAGGTGGTGTTCGTACTATTTTTTTTTGTTGTTGCCTGAGGATGGTGTATTTTAGATGCTGGGGTGACTGTTTATTATTATTGACCGTTCCCGGAATTTTGGTTTTTGGTGATAAATCTTTCATCGTCCTTTTTCATATCTGGTTTCATTCCATGATTCCGTGTGTTGTGTGAAGTAACTGTTTTGATTATACGTCAGTATTTAGAAAATTTAATACCAGAAATATTGGTCAGCACGATAAATAGTAAAAAAAGTCAACGATTTAAGCCGAATGTAAAGCAAATCATAACTACCATTCTTAGAGTGTCTGGTGATTCTTGCTGTTGCAAAATGTTGTTCTTATGTATGGCGTTCCGTTCTGCCCTGTTTATCTAGATTGGAAAATCTGCTGTTTTATTGTCTTTGATTTGTTGCTTCGATATTCAAGAGACATTTTGTATCTTTGTAAATAATTCTGTGGAAGCGATTTTTTTTACCTTGATTTTTACCTAAAATTAACTAGACTGTTCCCCTGGATATGGCCGATGCGAAGTTTATTAATAATTCGAAGTATTTAAATGAGACTACGTGTATTTATCATTTTTTAAAACAAAATCCTTTTTAATCAATTGAAAGAATGAAATATTTTCAGAAAAACATTTGAAAACGAATGTTCAAATGTTATAAACAACTACTTATAAATTATAAGCCCTAGTTTTATTTAGATATGTGTATAAAACGCTAATAAATATTTAACAATAACATTGTTCTACAAAGCATATTCCAACAGAGTGGCATATTTTGATGAATCGCCACCATAATTTGCATTCAATGTTAATCTTCCCCCTTTACAGGCTGAAACTTGTCCTTCCCAATTGTTGCTTCCCGTGTTGTTCAGCTGTGTCCACTTGTCCCCTATTGTAACGGCAACTGCAGATGCGTTAGGCACTAAAACTCTGAAAGGGATGTTCTCCATTGCACCATCCGGATCGATGGTTAGGGGTTCTCTCAAGAAGCAGCCCTGTTTCCATTGAGCATATTGTTTAGGGAACTGTAAAACTCGATGAGACAGTCTTTGGCAGTTGATCAGATAGTTATATACACCAGGGAGTGTTTTGCTCTCGTCTGTTGCAGGAAGCGCGAAAATTTGAAATTTGTGATATCCAACGGAAGACATTTTAACGATGAAACTGACTACATCCCCCTCAGTCTGTGTAAAGATGGTATCGGAGGATTCTTGTTGCGTGATGGTATTCACTAAATTGGCTGTCACCTTCACTGGAAATTTTGTTCGAAATTTTATTTCAACCTGCAAGTATAAAATAAAAAATTGTTGTTCAAACCTGCATTTTGTCGATGTTATCATAAACTAAGGGACCGACCATTTAACTTGAAGGGGCTATGGTTTTTTTTCTAAAAAAATATTTTGGATCTGATTTTATGTGAACAAAATATTTTGTTTGCTAAAATGATGAAAAAAAATTTTCTGAATGAGGCTTTCTGCCCAAAAAAATAATGTTAATTTTGAAAAAAAAAAATTTTTGTTGATACGCGTGCAAAAAATAAATAATCTGTTTCGCGCGAAGCGCGAAAAAAATGTTCTGTCCAGAAAAAAAACCATAACACCCCCCTTCAGGTTAAATTGTCGGTCCCTAACGGCTTCGACAAAGAACATGAATGTGGAGATAAAAAAATGTAGTACGCCAGTAAGAGAGACCAGCCAGTCTTCCATTTGAGAGATACTCCGTGGGAGGACTTCGTTAAAACTGTCATAATGTTTTGGCTAGTCAATTAGATAACATTTCTGTACATATGGTCGTACATTCCTGTTAGATAGTGTAGATTCCCGGAAGCCTCATGATTACCATCGGAATGGCTTTGTTCAGTTATAAATACAGTTTATCTCCTCTTTTGTACATCGGACTGGAATTTTGGAGGTTTTATTTAATGCGAGTTAGATAAATAAGAGAATAATTAGATGTCGTGTCAGAATATCCAGAAATTGTCGGAAAATATTTATCAGGACTTGATAGGAAAATGTAGTCAACATAGGTTTTATTGGAATACTATATGTATTAGATACAGTGGGTCTCTATCATATTCGAGGGACGTATGTCCCGAGATAAGAGACTCGCTGTATCTGATTTACATAGGAGTTATTAAAAAGTTTCAATTAATGAAATTAGATGTAGTTGAAGATGCCATGCGATCAACTCTTTAGAAACTTATCTTTATTGTTAAAATTTAATTGTCACTTATCAGTACGAACTGTATGAAAATTATGGACTTAGTTTAATCTTGTTTGTTTGTACAGTTTTATTGCCAAAATTTGCAAATTTCAGTAATAAAAGATAACTATCCTATGTAAATATATATGGACGTGGAATTTAAATGTCGTTGTTTTTCAAAAATCATTGGTTCACGTGTTTTTTAATTCGTGATTGGAGAACTTTTCAATTACCAGTACTGAAACATGGAATTTCGTTGGGTTTAAAATTTCGCGATTAATTTTAATTCAACCACGAAATCCACAAAAATTGGCATCCCGAGAATAATAGTAACTTTGCAGTATTTTTTCCTTTAAAGTTTTCATGTAAACTTGTCTTCTACGCAATAAAACTGACTTTTGTGGAAAACGTTTCTTTAAAATTGTTCATAGATGATAAATCACCAGATTTTGCAGAATCGGCGTTTATCTTATCTTGTTTGTAGTCAGAATCATGTCAATTTCAGTAATATAGGTTGTAAATAATATCTAGCTTTGTTCACGTTAGAGATATCAGTCAGAGTCTTAGTAAATAATAAAAATAATCTATTTGTATCCATGGAAATGGATGCAAACAAATGAATGTGCCTTTTCAATTGCATCTACTGGTATATACTTAGATAACTTTAAACTTAAAAGATACAAGAAAAATAATATTTCAAATTGGCATGAATCGACACCTGAATGAATCATAATTATTTATGATAGTAATTTTCCGTTGAGCGCGATGGGAGAAGCGAAAATAATACTAATTTTCTTTTCTTATCGATAACTGATTTTGTTTGAGAGGCTAGTAAGATGATTTTTACTGCCACCCTGTCTGAACAGAAGAGAAAATCATAATTTATTACGGGAACATGGAGTGAATTTTATCTGTGAATTTGTAACCTGGTGATGCTATAATCTAACTTTAAACAAATGCTTATAGATATGTATTTAATAACGTGGTATACTTATAAAGCTAAATACTGCCTAAATCATCAAAGCATTTATAGCCAATAGATAACTTTGGATTGCCATGTAATTACAGTAACAAACAATATAAACATACTTCATTGTGAACCGTCAGATGATAATTGATTGCTTGATAGATGTTCCAAAATACAAATTACACAATCTGGTTTGTTTTCTTGTAAAAGAAAATTTCTGTTCGCATACAGCTTTACTAAAAATAAGCATCCTGTGGAATGCAAGACTAGAAAAACAGAAAAAACAGCATATCTTGAGAGATTTTAAAACAATAAACAGACAAAAGAATTGCACATCGATCCAACAATTTATAAGAGCATATGTTTTGCATAATGCTTTAATTGCATTTTCTTCCATTTTCTACTCTCCAAATTTTTGACGGGTACTGTAGAAAATCACCTATCGTCAGAAAATAAACACAGGCATATGCATGTTACCTCCTCTTCTACTTGTCAGAAAGATTGACATAACAATTGTGTATCTTTGTCTCTGCAAACTAATCTTGATAGTGATAGCGTTAGATCACGGCTTTAGCAATTAGCAATTAGGTATAAGTGAAAAGTGCATTATATAATTAAATATTATAAAAGGATTTACACCACCCCTATGGAGCTGGGTAATGTTTAGGTACAGGGAATGTTTAAATACCTTAACATTATCCAGAACCGGTACAAAACAATATTCAATGTTATTGAAAATGAGAAATTTGTTTAAATTTTTCTCAACCGGCCTAAACATAAAACCAATTTTACGCGAACACCACTTACCTAAACCGTTCGTCGAGAACTAAGCTTAATAGGGGTGTACACGGTTGACAAAAGTAGCTCTGTTACAATATATTTATAAACTCTTCATGGTAAATAAAACATCAAACTTTATACAATTCATGACTTTTGATGAGGTTAATACCACAGAGATGTGATTATTACCGAGGCCGTTTACGGCCGAGGTAATTATCGGATCTCGAGGGTTGTTAAATTGTGGTTTTAACCGAAATCGAAAGTCATTAATTGTTTTATTATATGAATATGTTGTTCCGAAAATTTAACGTTCCTTCTTTCAACAATTAATTTAGTCTTGACGCTGTCTCTACTTTTGGCCGAAATGCATTTTCCCTACTACTATATAAGTGTTAAAAAGTGATGTAAACCTCACGTGCTAAATTGCGCGGTGATCATCACATTNAAGGTTAATACCACAATTTAACAACCCAAGAGATGTGATTATTACCGAGGCCGTTTACGGCCGAGGTAATTATCGGATCTCGAGGGTTGTTAAATTGTGGTTTTAACCGAAATCGAAAGTCATTAATTGTTTTATTATATGAATAGTTGTTCCGAAAATTTAACGTTCCTTCTTTCAACAATTAATTTAGTCTTGACGCTGTCTCTACTTTTTGCCGAAATGCATTTTCCCTGCTACTATATATGTGTACACGCTGAAGTGTTAAAAAGTGATGTTAACCTCACGTGCTAAATTGCGCGGTGATCATCACATTTTGAAAGGGAAAGGGAAATACTGATTCATCCAATCAGAATCTTGTATATTTATAGTCATATAATAATAGTATTTAATTCTGTATGTGTAGATACAATCAAAATTTTTGGAATATCATACATTGAAATAAATTAAAGGCTGACAGAAGCCAAATAATTTACTGGGCTTAAAATGACCACCAACCCCAATCCATCCACCAAAACTTATTGCATACCAAGGCTGAACACTATAGAAATGGAATTCTATGTTTGATAAAATGTAATAATCATGTATACGTTTAGATTTTATCTGCACTGAAGAGACATAAGTTGTCGAAATGCGCATATGCAGAATATAAATTCAAAGTAACTTCGTTATTTAGTTATTTGTATATATATGAAGGTTGTACACGCAAGTTGTTGTGAACGGATGTCCGACAAATACAATATCATATCATCTCACAAGGAACGGGGAATTAGAATAAGGCTTGCATGTTGCATTTCTATATCAATTTTACGAAAATTTGTCAATAACGAGAGTTCAGCACGGCAAAATTGGCATTAGAAACGCAAACACATTGTTCAAGTTTGGCACTGCAATCCAATACCCAATCTGAAGCAAAACCCCGAATCAATGGTTCGTGGCAGAAGCCATCTTTGATTTACATCAATACTAACCAAGCGGTAATCTTGGAACCGGATTACGCAGTGTAGCCGTGATACGTTCTACAATGTAGTTTTATCCAGTGATGACACAAGGAATAGTGTGCTTTTTTTTACATTCATTGGCAATTTTACATAATCATGTAGAATCCTGTTTACAGAATACCTATTAGCTGACAAAACTAAAGACTAGATATTCTATCAAAATACAGAAAAGATATCATAAGACATATAATGTATCAATCTGTTATGCAATCCATCTCGGCACAGACAGCATTTCAAATTCAAACAGTCTGAATAAATTGCAGCATAATGTCTGCACATTCTTTTTTCCACAGAGAATGTTTATAAATTCCTTGCAGATGCCATAGTTTTCAAATTTTTATGACACATATGTGTAATTATGCTTCCTATACTTTTTGTAATTCTTTGTTTTCAGAATTACCTTTACCATTATATATCACATATATCACAATCCCCGTTTCTCTGAAACAGACTTGCTCATTATACGAGATAAAACAAAATCCAGCAAAATAAGATATTTGTAAGTTACATTTAATTCAAACGTAGGCGAACTCGATTACATCGTATAAACTAAACAATTCACTATCTTCAAATTTGTAATCGCTACTAGAATATGTTTTCTATCTGACATATGTTTAGTATTTCTATTCATTATTTATAGATATCTTGTCATCTTAATAGTATTTACAAGAAAGATCTAAAATTGAATCTTTTGTGAAATATGAAGATTCCCATCACTTCACGCCAGCATTCTTATATTTTTTACAATCAATCTAAGCCAAAGATGATGTAACTTTTTAATTTGTACCTATGGCAACCTTTAATTTTTGCAGCTAGGTAAAAAGAAGACATATGATTAATGACACCCAGAGGTAATTCAAGATGGACAAAAAAGAGATCGCCTTAGTAAACAACCTTGAGCTTTTTAAGATCTTTCCCTATCTTAACTCTTTCATAGTTTCGCCAATAGGGACATTTTAGAGGAGAATATCTTTGAATGCATTTTTCTTATAGCCAATAATTCGCTGACCCCTTGAACCCTTTTTCATTCTTTTTAAAGTACATGTCAAAGCGTATCAAAATCGTAAAAATTCAGCGAAAAAGGCAATCCTGAATGGGTCTTCAGATTTTCTTAGTCCAACTTCTATCATTCTTTTTAATATAAAAGAAACTAGAGGCTCACATGAGCCTGTATCGCTCACCTGTTGACTGGTTTTATTCACTGTCAAGAAGAGACCACCCATTCATACTATAAATCAGTTCACCAGATGTTACATTTTCAATCTTGGATGAGTTACAAACATAAAAATTACAAACTTTGAAAGGGAACACCCAAAGACAATCGTAAC
>MJUU01045990.1:188710-209232 GCA_002080025.1 Modiolus philippinarum | reverse complement strand
GCGTGAAGCCCGTCTGTATGCAGACAGGTAGTAGATATGAACTGGGCGTGAAGCTCCGCTCCATGCAGTATAAAGACCCCTTCTATATTTCTCTAAAGAGAGCAGACGCACTGGGTGTCGTATAGAAGGCTAAATTTCCTGCCCCTACCCATTTCTCCCCTTTTCCAGTGGCAATCAAAAGTCGTTGCCCCGGTTGTCCCTTCCACCTTTATTTCTTTCTTCTTTTACTTACAATTTGTTCTGAATTGATTAACTTGTTCTCGTCCTGATATAGCTGAAATATTGCTCATTGGACGTTAAACTCTAACTAATCAATCAATCGTCTGTATGCAGACAGTTAGTAGATATGAACTGTGCGTGAAGCCCGTCTGTATGCAGACAGGTAGTAGATATGAACTGGGCGTGAAGCCCGTCTGTATGCAGACAGGTTGTAGATATGAATTGGGCGTGAAACCCGTATGTATGCAGACAGGTTGTAGATATGAACTGGGCGTGAAGCCCGTCTGTATGCAGACAGGTAGTAGATATGAACTGTGCGTGAAGCCCGTCTGTATGCAGACAGGTTGTAGATATGAACTGGGCGTGAAACCCGTCTGTATGCAGGTAGGTAGTAGATATGAAATGGGCGTGAAGCCCGTCTGTATGCAGACAGGTAGTAGATATGAACTAGGCGTGAAGCTCGTCTGTATGCAGACAGGTAGTAGATATGAAATGGGCGTGAAGCCCGTCTGTATGCAGACAGGTTGTAGATATGAACTGGGCGTGAAGCCCGTCTGTATGCAGACAGGTAGTAGATATGAACTAGGCGTGAAGCTCGTCTGTATGCAGACAGTTAGTAGATATGAACTGTGCGTGAAACCCGTCTGTATGCAGACAGGTAGTAGATATGAACTGGGCGTGAAGCCCGTCTGTATGCAGACAGGTTGTAGATATGAACTGGGCGTGAAGCCCGTCTGTATGCAGACAGGTATTGCAGATATGAACTGGGCGTGAAACCCGTCTGTATGCAGGCAGGTAGTAGATATGAAATGGGCGTGAACCCCGTCTGTATGCAGACAGGTTGTAGATATGAATTGGGCGTGAAACCCGTCTGTATGCAGACAGGTAGTAGATATGAACTGGGCGTGAAGCCCGTCTGTATGCAGACAGGTAGTAGATATGAACTGGGCATGAAGCAAGTCTGTATGCAGACAGGTAGTAAATATGACCTGGATGTGAAGCCCGTCTGTATGCAGACAGGTAGTAAATATGAATGGGGTGAAGCCCGTCTGTATGCAGAGAGGAAGTATATATGAACTGGGCATGAAGCCCGTCTGTATACAGGAAAGGCTGTTATTTTATATCAGATTTAAATGGTGAAGAGGTGATCAGGTGGTATTCATTGATCTATAGTATTTATCCTATCAGTAATATCACGATATTGACCGGTCCTAGTTTTCTGATATAGACCGGTAGCTTTAATTGTGCTTTATGAATTTTATTAACTGTAACAATAAAGTTGTTTTTAAAAAATTTTCAACAAACGTACTAACTGAAGTGTTTAATTTGACTATAATAAAATTGAAATTGCTAATTTTTATGCACTTGTAGTTTTTTGATAAGTTAAATTTAACAAAATAAAATGTGATATATTATATAGAAATAACAGATCCGCAAAAATTTCAGATGTTTGCTGTATAGAGTACAAGTACAGATTCCTTTGTTTTATTTAAAGATGGATTGTTTTACTTCTTCATTGTAAAAAGAAAGATAGGTAAAAAATCTCAAATATTTTATGTTAGGGACTTTAAACAGGGCATGGTTTCAACTGATGAAAAATAAAATGTAAATGTTCTTCAATAAAATAAACACAATAGTAACTTATATAGAGAGAATTATCACGATATAGACTGCCCTTGGGATAGCGATATGGACTGACACATGGATAATACCCTCGCCTATGGCTCGGGCATTATCCAGGTGTCAGTCCATATCGCTATCCCTCGGACAGTCTTTATCTTGTGATAATTCTCTGTATAAGTAACTATTATATAATTGTTTACTCCTACGCGCCGGGATAATAGTTTGAGTGTCTCCGGACAAATAACAGTGTTATATAACTGTATACAATGAACTAATGAAAGTTTTATGTCTGAGTATTTAATTTGCATACAAATAAATAAAACTGACCAGAGGTAGGAACAAATATGGACAGCATATTCACAGTTGATCAGAAAGTAACTTGAATGTAAAACTACGTCGCAAATCAACCGTGCTATTGAGGCCAAGGTCAACGGATAATTAAGTGGCTGACTGTCATGCCCGCAATAGTTCAAATTCAAATTCTTTATTGTCATCAGAGATATATAGATACATGTATGTATATGTCTCTGTTGTCATTAAACATGTAATGTTTGCGACAAACAATAAACAATAAGTATAACAAACATTTAAACATATCAACAAGTTAATCAGCGTAAGTCTCCTGACCTCAGTTTCATAGGAACCTATATTTGGAGGAAGCTGGGTTTAGTAAGTTTTTAATTTTTTGTTCGTCTGTCAAGTTTAATAATAATCTTTATTTAGAAATTCACATTTGTACCCGTAAGGGTTGAAAGCATATATAAACATAAAATAAAAAGAAACAAACATAATCAGTCGAACTATTCAATTATTTTTCCACTTTCCTCAGTATAAGCGACTTTTTAATAAATGGAGCAACGTATTGCAAGTGAACCGATAGGGACAATATTTTAATTAGTTTTTCAATTTCGTTTTCATTATTTTCAATTTTAAAAATGTTTACCGATTTTGTTTTTCAAATTCTTCTCGAATGGAAGTATATTTTGGGCATTTATAGAAAAAGTGAGCTTCATCTTCTAATATATTTAAATGACAATTCGGGCAGATTCTATTTTCTCTTTTTATATTTTTTAATCTGCCTCTTTCTATTTCTAAAAAATGATCACATAATGCGCATTTTGCATACATTTTTTCTATTTTCAAAATTATTTTTTATGAAGAAGTCTTCATATTTAGTTTTAATTTTACTATATAGAAAAATTTTATTGTTTTCAGTTGACGAATTCAATTTTCCGAAGATACACTTTTCATATTGATTTTTTAATTGCTGTTTTATATTATTTAGAGTCTTATTACCTTTTAGATAATTTAGTTTTTCTAATTGTTTTAAATCAATATTATTAGATGAGCAAATATCATTTACATACGAAAACCATGAATATGTTCCAGCTGTATGAAGATTTTGGGGTAATGAAAATGCATCATCTAACAATGGGTTGCTATTGTGACTAGATAGTCTCACTAGATATTTGATAGTCTGTGACTTAATAAATGTATCTAGTGGATACTGAGCAAGTTCAGCTCTAGCTGCTATATTTACTGACTGTTTGCCTAGCCCAAAAACAAACTTACAAAAATTTGTTTTTTTCTATATAGCTTGTGTCAATAAGTGATATCAAATTTTGGATTACCCTATTTTTTTTCTTTCTTTTTTTTTTCTCTAAAAGTCTATATACCAGATTTCAGAGATGTACATCAATATTGTTCTAACTAAAGACACAAAATGTTTTTTATATATTTATATATATATGTTCCAGACCATACGCGTATTTGGACCGTACGCGTACGGTCCGGACCATACGAGTATTTTTCTGAAATACCCATACGGTCGGACTGTACGAGTATGGTCCGACCGTACGCGTACGGTCTGGCTATTTCAAAGTCTTGCGTGTTCTTGGATAATATATCAATAAATGTCATAAATTAATATACCGTATACAATATTATGTAATGAATTAAGCTCTTATGTTTAGAAACAAATATGATTTTTTAAAAATCGTTATTTTAAGAAAATATAAGACAAAAATAAGAATCTACTTTACTGTAATTTGGAGACGCCTTTGTAAAATTGACTTATTAATTGAACGTTATTTAAGATAAAAGAATAAAAAAAACTTGTGTTTCGTAAAAAATAAATGGAATGTTAATTGAAATAAAATATATGGTCTTCTTGTCTAAAAATCATTGAATACCACCTATAAGGAACAAAAACATTTTCCCAATTACCAAAAAAGGGTGCAAATCTCAAAATTTCGTAAAGGGACGGTCGAATAAATATAACAACGGAAATTACACAGTGTTCAAAAAAGGAATACCCCCAATTCACGAACAAAACTTCTGAATGTAAAAACGAAGTTTATGTATTAACTATAAAATTTGTGTGAAAATGTGAAAATATTTTTTAAAGTCACTGCTTCTAATTTCATTTCAGTTATATAAGAATTTAGAATTTTTATAAAGACCTAATAATTTTTACCGTTCTCAGTTGTAGTTAGTGCTATCAGTTTTGACTGTAACTTACTTCTTTGTTTGAATAACCAATGCACATCACAGTGTCTGTCATTTTCTTTGTACTCACACGGTCTGAATATACGCGTATGGTCCAGCTCGTAGCAGACCGTACACGTATACTCATACGGTCCGGCCGTACGCGTATGGTCGGACCATATGAGTATACGCATACGGTCCGGACCGTACGCGTACGGTCCAAATACGTGTATGGTCTGGAACATATATATAGGGGCATACTTGTTAAAGGATTAAGATATTTAAACATTGAAAACATGACCTTATTTCCTTTTTTTGATAATTTCAAATGGGAAGAATGAAATTTCCCTGAAGATTCAATTACATTTCCTAAATATTTATATTTCAACACTAAGTCTAATTTTTCCCAATCCAGGAAAAAATTATTCTTTTTATCTATTACGTTTCGTTGTTGAAAGATCATAACTTTAGATTTTTTACATTTATTGCAAGTTGCCATTTAGGACAATATTCATTTAGTTTATTAATGGAGGTCATTGTCCTTAGTATTTTTATACAATATTTGTCTTACAGTATTATTTCTATTACAAAACAAAAGAACATGGTTTTCATCTTCAATTGCGTTGAATGTTTTACACAGACGCTGTTCTCTTGGAGTTCTATAAAAACGACCATTTTTCAATTTCTAAAGAATGATAAAGTAACATAATTTAAAAGTCTGTTCATAATTAAAAAAATGTCAACAAAGCTGATGCCGGAAATTTATACCTATGTCTCGCTTTGACCATCGTCGTAAGCGAGACAAAACTGATGAATTATGGCCTTTTTCTCAGTCCAGGCTAACATAAATGCTCATTCATAATGTCGATGCCAATAGGCGTTTTCATTTATTTGTTTGGAAAATGCAAATACATTTGTAGTCTGTTCTGAACAAAAATCGACATATCCTTCACCGCTTCTACAATCATTGTTAACATCTATTTCTAATCAAATTCAAAATGATCTTGTTGCCAAAAATAATTCAACACTAAAGACAAAATCATGCATCTGGAAGAAGTTTTAACTACGGAAGGCAATTAGTGATATGAAACATAATTTTCGAATAATAAAGCACAGGATATTTGGTTTTCAGGATGGCCTGGGAATTCTGCATATCTGATTTTTGCTAAAAAAAAAATCCGACCAGCACCTGGGTTGAAAAATATACATATATAATCTGGTCCTCACCCTTTCCATTAAAAGCCTTGTTCGACAAATTCTCCTGGCATAGTGTATATGGAAAAAAAATAACCTGGCCCTCAAAGTGGCCCTAAGTCATCCCGGCTCGGTTGAAAATCCCAGGCCACCCCCTGAAAATCAAACGGTCCGTGCCTAAAGTCATAAGATTCGTCCGTTCGTTCTTCCGTCTAACACATTTTGGCAACGGCGTTAAACGTTCTGTTTGGTTTTATTGGGGCATTGAGATTCGTAAATTTATAGTCTTGATGCCAGACGATGGCATGCGTATTTGAGGTTTTAATACGGTGGAATTTTTTTTTTGCAAATTTATGAGTTTTTTTTTGGCAAATGGAAGTAACTCAGACTGGTTTGCTGCTCCGACGTTGTATGCTTCAGCGGTAAATATTATACTGGTTTACAGTAGCGGTAAGGACTTGTTTTTCCTGATAAATATTTCCACACTTTGGAATATTTACTTTTGCTCAAACCACAGGAGCTAGGCTCGTTAAATGTTAAAATAATACTATTAATTGTTGTATTTTTCATTTGGAGAAAATTTCTAAAACAGCTTGTATTTCTGAATGTGTGGTTGCTGTATACCCCCATAAATGAATAAATAAATAAAGTAGGTCTATTTTTTACTTTTACTTTTAGTGAAATAGAATTCGAATCAAATTTTATTTTAATTCTAAGTGTTTAGAAATATATTTAATCTACATATTAAAATATTAAAAATTTTCAGTCTTTGACATTTCAAGAAATTTACTAAATTTAGAATCCGAATCAAATTCTGAGAGCTTGTGTATCTACTTGTTCTTGTTACAACAAACCCTTTTAGGTTGAAAAAAAAACATTTTTTATTTTCGTTTATTGAAATACAAAAAAGAAATAAAAGAAAAACAATTATGATGGAATAGACAAGTGCATGGGTGCCTTTTTCCGTATACTTCCGCCCTTTCTTTCCTTTTTCAAGTCCCCCAGTGCCACCTTTCTCCTTCTCTCGCGAGCTCCATTTCATGGCCCTTTCCGCTTTTCTCCCGTTCTATCCTTTCTCCTGCCCCTTTCTCCCAGTCTCACTTTTCCCTGTCCGTCCCTGGTGAAATGTATTCCATTTTTTGGCAGCTCTCTTGAAACTCACAAAGACAACATGTTATTTAGACATTACTTTTGTTTAAATTTAAAGATACAATTTTTTATTCCAATGTTGGTATATATCCTAATATGAGGTTCTTGGAAATATAAAATACAAGCCGGAAAAGTTTCTGTTAATACCAGAAATAATGCAACATGGCATTCACCAGCTTCCGTATAAACTGACTCAACATACAAACTAATATTTGTAGGATCAAAAATGATGCACTTCTATAGAATAAGATAAAATGTGTATTTAATGTGTGTGATTATGAATATATCAATGAGTAAGAAGGTGCAAAGAATATATAAAACTCAACTATACTACGGAGCTGTCGGTAAAGCCAGATTTATACCAAACGGTACTGTGTACTCTTTGCAGGCTCTTATTTGGTTCCTATCAAAGGGTGTGTTCGGAAATATACTAAGATATTTATGTTTTGATGTAGTTCCAATCGTTGATTTCTGACATACGGTCAGTTACATTTTTCATGTCATATTCTAACAGCATGACTGTGCTGAACAAAATTTCAAGAATTTAAGATTTCTCCTCCCCTCGATTTTCAAGACTATTATATATTGCTACTCAAAGCCTATGAAAAACCCAGAAATGGACATTTCCCGCCAAATTTTAATTGGTTGTATGTCTAGGTAAAGCACATGAACCTTTTATTATTTCGTACTTATTGTCAACTTTTCATTGAAGTCCTTCTAATTTAGAACACTTCGATGAAAATTTCATTACTTTCATCTAAAGGTAACAACTACAAATTTATGCACTACAAATTTATACATTTTCAAACTATAAATTATATGTTTTACATTCGGTAAATATCCATTAAGTCTCGCACTAAAATGTCCATCATATTCATGTGAGATATGGGATGGGTGTTTCTCTCACTAAAATGTCCATCATATTCATGAGGTATTGGATGGGTGTTTCTCGCACAAAATGTCAATCATATTCATGTGAGGTATGGGATGGGTTGGAAGGAGCAAGACACGTTACAGGACTAACAAAATGTGCAAGGAAGCTCTTTATTTTGAAACTGGCTGAGATACGTTGGTGGAAAGACGTAAAAAAAGAGAAAAACTGTGTACTTCTTATAAAATGGACAATAAATTATACCCTGAATACCTGTCTGAGCAGTTTTACCCCCTCAAACGTCAGAAACAATTGAGTATAACTTGCGAAATCGTAATAATTATTCCCAATAAAAACCAGATTGGAATTATCAAAAAAAAATCCTTTATTCCTTCTACAATTTCTTCTCGGAACAACTTAGATATTTCTACTCGAAATCTACGCACTCTTGCTAGATCTGCATCTTTACAAACTATTGTAAAACACAAGTTTCAAACCACCAGAGGTCATGAAAACTTAGTATACTGCATACTAGAGTTCTTAATCCGGCATGTACTTGTTGGGCACCAAATGAGGATGCAATCCACTATTCTCTTGAGTGTCCCTTGTATCAAAATCCGAGAGAATATATATGGCAACGATGAAATGAATACACATAATAATTGTGAAATTTTTGAAAAGGTTAGATTTTTTTTTAATAAACCAAACAAGAAGATTGAAAACTGACCCTATAGCAATAGTCTGCATTTTTATTTTCATTTCAGTTCATTCTCATTTTTCTTCCTAATTTCGTTAATTTACAGTCAGTCTAACCAAAAAAAAATGTCGATGACGAGTCAAGTTGAATTTTGCTCTTGCAAAACTGTGCGCGAGTCGCACGTTGACAAGCCAGATAAAAAATATATGGTTAAGCTCGGCTGACAACTAACTATTTCGACCCTATTTCCTTTCATAGGCGCTGGGATTATCGTTATTTTTTTTTTTTACTTTTAAGAAGGTTAACATGCATTTTTTCCCTGCTCGTGGAACAAATATTAAAAGAAAGTTTAGAGCTATTTTATGCGAACATACTAAATAAAATCACGTGTACCTTTGCATCTGTTTTTATAGACTGTACATGCAGATCCCAAACAAAAACTGCCGTTTAACTGTCCAGTTTTTTGGGACGATCGTTTGATTCTTGGGCCTTGCAATTTTTATATCTGAATATTCTGGCCTCAAAAAATGTAAAAATAAATATTCTTGCCTTCCCCTCCTTGAATAAAATCTTACAATACTATTGTCTTCAAGTGGTTGTACAAAAATTAAATGTTCCGGCTGGCTCTACAAAATCAAAATATTTTAATCAATGCATTTTCTCCCAAAAAGGCGACTGAATTTTTTTCAGTTGCAATATTGAAAATATACGTTTTGTCTGTCAGTGATGTCATAAAAATATTTTCTGAAATCCCTTGCCCCGAGAAAAAAAATGGTGGCTGACCATACTGCACAAGATAAAAACTAGTGTCATTCAAATAACAGTTTCCTTGTGATTTTTTGTTATTGTGTAAAATATCTAATATATGTCCAATATTATGATCCTTTTTTTCCCCAAAATATTATTGTGATTTAGATGTAATATTAAATATTTTGAAACAGTCTGGTGCGGCTGGATTCGCCATCTTGTCGCCATATTTATTATTATAGTGAAACGGAAGACATGTAAACTTTGCGCCTACAAACTTTTTACAGCACCCCTGGGTACATTCTTGTGATTAAAACGCATAGAATAAACACACACTGGCTTATAGTCGACATTTTCATACATAATTTTCTTTTATTTCTGAAGAAATTTGAAAAGAACTATACATCCCCTATGGACAACTATGGCGGTTGTTGTTCAGCAACGACAGTTCTTTGACATCAATATTTGTAACAATGCATCAGTATCTTCGGCCAAAAAATTCAGGATATTTTTTTACAGTTCTCTCATGATAAAAAACGGTAAAGAAGTTCATGGGAAATCTTTCGTGGCCTCTATTATTTCCGTGAAAACATGGATTGAGAGAACTACTACGTCAACACGACAGAAGAATTGAATTTTAATTCTCAAAAAGTACAAAAATATCCTCGAAATAAACATTAAAAGGTAGAACACTTACCAGTAATTGATAATGAATGCACAAATTAGTAATTAAAATGATACATTTCTGGATATTCAAGTGTAAACATGGTAAGGAAGCACAAATTTTCACGTCGGCCATCATTTTGTGTTTTTCTTTACCATTTCCAAGGGTGCTCTCTATCACGTCCGCAATTTCGCTATAAAACTAGACACGTGCTGGAGTTTCGTCACAATCTTGTTTGTGATCCAGTCATAGCAAGTACCCGAAGACAAAAAGATGGCAGGTAGTCCAAAAAGACGTTCCCGTTCCAGATCCAGGAGTACGAGCAAGTCTCCACAGAGAAGTCCAGTAAAAGCCAAGAAGAGGGCAAAGTCTCCAAAGAAAAGGAGTGGAAAGGCAAAAGGACCTGCTAAACCAACAACACTAGTAATGATTGTTGCTGCCATTAAAGCCATGAAGAACAGGAAAGGGTCTTCCCTTGCAGCCATCAAGACTTACATCATGAAGAACAACAAGGGAGTGAACGCCAGCCGACTGAAGACCAGCGTGAGATTGGCTATGAAAAGGGGATTGGCATCAGGAGCCATTGTAAGATCAAAGGCCAGTGCTGGAAGATATTTGGCTGGAAAGGCACCCGCTTCTCCAAAGAAAGCTAAAAAGGCAAAGAAGGCAAAGAAACCTAAAAAGGCAAAGAAGGCAAAGAAACCAAAGAACAAGTCAAACAACGCCAAGACCAGCAAAGGCAAGAAACGTGCAACAGTGAAGAAAGCTAAGAAGCCAGCCAAGAAACCAGCTTCAAAGAAGGCAAAGAAACCTAAGAAGTCACCAGCAAAGAAGAGACCAGCAAAGAAGGCAGCCAAGAAAAGATCACCAAAGAAGTCTGCTAAGAAAGCAAAGAAATAGAAGACTAGATCCATCGGCGATAGCAACTAAAGGCCCTTTTCAGGGCCACCCAAATCTTTCAAAAAGAGTTCAGATTGCTTGATCAATTCACACTCAAAGATTTCAGCAAATCGCAATTTTCATAAAGAGCGATAACGAATATTGTTTTTTTTTGTTTGCGGATTTTAGTGGGTCAAAGTGGGATGAAATAAGTCTTAGCGGCCAGTGGGTCAGATAATTATTTTAGCCTTCCATTATGCCACTGCAAATCTTTCAAAAACAATTTTTCAACGGAGTTCAGATAATGCGATTATTTCATATAACATATTTTTAGTAAATGGCACATTTTTCATTAAAAGGTGGCTCACTCATAACATTTTTGAATTTGTCAGATTTCGGAACTCCTGGTTTTCTCCAGGTCAATGGCTTAAAAAATTTGCACACGGACCCCGCATAATTTTTATTTCATGAATGTCTTTTTTGGTCAAATTAAACCTGACAAGTTTTCATAAAATCCTTGATATAATTTCCTAGCTTTAAGACAAAAAATAAACTAAAGGAAAATTCAGAGAAATCTGTTTCCCGCCAATTTTTCAATCAGGGGGAGCCGGAGGGGGCCTCGTCCCGGAATCTCGAACCACAAGGAAACTTAATTAAAGACTGATGAAATCCCGTGGGTGGATGTTTTAAAACAACAAAAGGATTGCAAGACTTACAACACAATCATATGATAAATCTCCCACAAACAGTAAAAAAAGTACACAGACATACCACAAAAGCAGGCTAATAAGTACATAGACATACAGCAAAACACTAAAATCAAGTATTTATTAAAAGCACTAGCAGAATATAATTTAAAGACCAAAACTTAAAAAAAGCACTTCGGTCGTGCCTGTGTACTGTTGTCCATCAGTAGAAACACTCTTAATCAGCTAAGGGCAGAGCTATGCATGAGGATGGCACTCCTTAGCTAAAGATTTTCTGAAATTTATCTTGTAAGTTTCCAAATAAAATCGGTTTTATTTTTTCAATGCTAAGAAGTTTATTTAAAAGATTGTATATGCCTGTTTTGTTTAATTCTCAAACGCGTTTAAGGTCGAACAGAACCCGGAAAGGGTTTTAAACCTAAAAGATGTTTTAAGTGATAATAATGAAATACGTTTAAAGTTTCAGATGTCAAAAATGTATGCCCTCCATCTTGAAACATGCAAAACATGGTTTGAACCACGGTTAATTGTTTCATTAACCTTAATGGTGAGAGATAAAAATAATAAAACACTTAAACAAAAACCAATAAAATATTGATTAAAAAATCTGGCCTTAGAAAATCTACATTTTGAGGGAAATACGGAAATGCTGAAATTGCCCCTAAAAAGCATGAAAATTGGACAAAACTTTCTTATATCAACACCAACATATGAATTTGAGGGGTTTAATTTTCTTATTCCTTCTATTTACAGATTTTCAGAAAGTATGAGAAAAAGTTTAATACTCTAAGCTAGATTTTTTTCTATGAAATAAGTAAAAAAATGGGCAAAAATGCCTAAAAATGAGTAACAGTGCTAAAATTGGTCACTTTCAAATATCTGTAGCTAAATAATTTGCACAGCGACCTATGAATTTTTCTTTATATATTGAATTTATGGGGTAAGAACATTGCAAAAATCAAGATTTGAAAAAAGTTTAATACTTTAAAATTTTGGATCCTCACCAGAGTACATCCTTAAGCTTATCAAGGACTACAATTTTTACATACGTCCAGTAGATTCGCATCCCTCCCTAGTTACCGCCAGTGGGGAGAACAGTTCAACAAAGGACCCTATGGGAAATGCATTCAATGGTCTTCTCATATGAAACCACTTAGTCAGTTGGAGCCAAACTTGTTCACAATAGTCCTGAGGTGCCCCTTCAAAGTTTGTTATCCCCGCACTTTCGAAGAAATTTCGGGGATATTGTTATACCCTCCGTCTGTCTGTCCGTCCGTCCGTCACACTTTTCTTGCGACTCAAACTGATCAAACTCCTCCTACATTTTTTTATCTAGGGATTGAATTTTGTTGTAGAATTGTTGCATATAGTCTGTAGATGCGCAATATGCTTTCGGATTTTGGATACTGCTCTTGGTGTAAACAAGAGGCCCCAAGATGTCATTTTTTACACATGTGGCATGTGACACAAACTCCTCCTACATTTATGGATCCAAGAAAACGAGTTTCACCCCACCGCAATTTTTGCGCCTGTCCCAAGTCAGGAATATGTTGGTCATTGGATCGTCCTTGTCTTCTTATAAAATTTTAGTTTCTATTGGATGTGGTTTGTTTCCATTGATTTATTCACATTTTACCTTTTCGGTGCCTTTTAGGGCTTACTATATGGTGTGAGGTTCCTCACTGTGTTGAAGACCATATGATGACCCCTAGATGTTTTGGTTTGGGTCGTTTAAACCTGGATATGGGATGTTGTCTCCTTGACATTTACCCCATTTCCTTTCTTTTTCATATTATGTATCTAATTTGTTGTAGAATTATTGTATAGAGTCTGTAGATGTGCAATAAGCTTTCGGATTTGGATATTGCTCTTGGTGCAAACAAGAGGCCCAAGATGTCAATTTTTACATATGTGGCACAAACTCCTCCTACATTTATGGATTTATGCATCTAATTTTGTTGTAGAATTGTTGTATAGAGTCTGTAGATGCGCAATAAGCTTTCGGTACATCAGTGAGCTATTGCCATCACTCGAACAAGGCGTCCGTCGTCCGTCATCTATTAACTTTTCACATTGTCATCTTCACCTCTGAAACTACTGAAGCAAATCCAACCAAACTTTACAGGAATGATGTATCGAAGGTCCTTAACAAAGATTGCCCATTTTGTTCCAATCCGATAAAAAACATTGCCGCCAGCATGGAACTTAGGTTTAACATTGGACCCTATGGGAAAAATCACATTTTCATCTCTTCCTCTAAAACCAATGAAGCAAATTCAACCAAACTTTACAGGAATGATGTACTAAAGGTCCTTACCCCAGATTGCTCATTTCATTCCGATCCGATAAAAAACATGGCTGCTTGCGCAGAACTTGGGTTTTACATTGGACCATATTGGAAAAATCACATTTTCATCTTCTCCCTTTAAACGATTGAAGCAAATTCAACCAAACTTTACAGGAATTATGTACTAAAGGTCCTTAACAAAAATTGCTCACTTCGTTCCGATCCGATAAAAAACATGGCCGCCAGTGCAGAACTTAGGTTTAACATTGGACCCTATGGGAAAAAGCACATTTTCATCTTCTTTTCTGAAACCAACGCAGCAAATTCGATCATACTTTACAGGAATAGTGTACTGAAGGTCCTTAACACAGAATGCTCATTTCGTTCCAATCCGATAAAAAACATGGCCACCAACGCGGAACTTAGGTTTAACATTGGACCCTATGGTAATCACATTTTTATCTTCTCTGAAACCGCTCAAGCACATTCAACCAAGTTTACAGGAACGATTTATTGAAGGTTTTTAACAAAGATTACCCATTTTGTTCAGATCAGATAAAAAACATGACTGTCAGCACGGAACGTAGTTTAACATTGGACCCTATGTGAAAATCACATTTTCATCTTCTCCTCTGAAACCAATGAAGCAAATTGAACCACACTTTACAGGAATGATGTACGGAATATACTTGACAAAAAATGCTCATTTCATTCCGATCGGACAAAAAACATGGCCTCCAGTGCAGAACATAGTTTAACATTGGAGCCCGGTATATATGAGAAAACCACCCTTTTCATCGTCTTCTCTGAAACTATTCAAGCAAATTTAACTAAATGCTTAGAATGTTCTTTGAAAACTCATTTTAATAGGATCAGTCAAAAACATGGGTGCTAATGGAGAACTCTGCTAAACATTAGACCCTATTGGCAAAAACATCATTTTTGGTCATGCATGGCATAGAAGCATTTTGTCAGGTGCGCGATACAGGCTCGGTCTCTGAGCCTCTAGTTGATCTTTAATTTGGTGCAAACAAGATATCGAGGCCCCAAGATGTTGATTTTGACAAAGGCTTAAAGTTGAGGATTTTGACACATGTGGCATGTGACGCAAACTCCTCCTACTTTTTTGGATTTAGGGATAAAATCTTTCTGCAGAATTGTTGAATTTAGTCTGTAGATTTGCAATAAGCTTTCGGTATTATGATTCCGGTTCCAACTTAGGTTAATTTCCTGAAAATGTCCAAGACTCCTATTTTTTTTTAAATTTGAGCATATAATTAAGTATTTTAGCAATTGTTTGATAGAAAATGAGATATTGAATAATTAGAATTCTAAAATGCGATAAATTTCCTGAAAGTCTCAAAGACCACTTATTTTTTGGAATTCTAGCTAGCAACCATTCTAAAATAATTTGTTTAGTTAAGGACAAACATTTTAACTAAATGGATTTCAAATATATTTGATTCCAATTTTGGTAAATTTCCTGAAAGCCTCAGAGACCACTTATTTTTTGGAAATCTGCCTAACAACCATATATCCTCAAATTCTTTTTGTAAAAATAACGACTATCAATAGTTTGATTTCAAAAATATTGAGAAAAATTATGCTCAGAGTGTAAAACAACTGTTTTCTGTGTCAAACATGGAGTGCGGGGATAGCTGTCGTTCCGACAACCTCTAGTTTTTAAAATTTTTTTTTGTTCGTACCTCATCCAAGATGGCCGCAATCGGGGAACAAAGTTAAACACAGTGACCCTATGGGAAATGTATCCAAAGATCATCTCCTCTGAAGCTACCGAGTCGATTGGAACCAAACTTGTTCACAATAGTCCTTGGATGGTCCCCATCACAGTTTGTGATTTTTATGTTTACTGTAATATCTGGTGAACCGATATATAGTTGAAGGGGTGAATAAGAAGGCAACAAAACTTGCCACTCTCTCAGCATTGGGGCGCTTTCCTTTACAATACGATGTGATAAAATCCATGTTAAAATACTGGTATCGCCTTGAAAATCTAGGATCCTTCTTTCCAATATTAAGAATTGCTGCATGAACGAAAAATACAGTCATGGTATGGCTCAGTTGCATTTGTTTTGATGCACAACTCTGGTATCATTGACTTAAAAAGAGTTGGACCTTAGGGACCGACCATTTAACTTGAAAGGGGGGGCTATGGTTTTTTTTCTAAAAAAAAAATTGGAGCTGATTTTATGTGAAATATATTTTGCCTGCCAAAATGATAAAAAAAATGTCTGAAGGAGGCTTTCGGGCCAAAAACAATAATGCTAATTTTTAAAAAATATATATATTGTTGATACATGTGAAATAAATAAATAAATTTTCTGTCAAGACAAAAAAACATACCCCCTTCAGGTTAAATGGTCGGTCCCTTACAAGTTCAAAAACATGTATAAAAATACCTGTACTAGTATTATGTAGAAAATTGGTTATGTGAACTCAGGAAGAGTTCAGAGAGCAAACTTTTTTCTTATGTCAAATTAAAGTGTAATTTAGGTATAGAAACATATTTACTTTGCTCCCCTGAGCACAGGAAAAAATTCACTAGATTGAGAATCTTTGCAGATAGGCTCGCAATTGAGCAAGGTCGTTATGCAGGGTACTCCTCGACAAAATAGGACATGCCTCAGGTGCAACTCTGGCGAGTTGGATGTCATATAAATTCTACGAAGACACAACAAATCATATAATTGGCACAGTTCTCACTGTATGTCAAAACTTTCTTCATTTAAATAACTAGAGGTTGTCGGAACGACAGCTATCCCCGCACTCCCTGTTTGACACAGAAAACAATTGTTTTACACCATGCGCATCATTTTTTCAATATTATTGATAGTCGTTATTTTTACAAAAAAAAAAATAATAATAAAAAAAACCAAAAAAAAAATAAGGATATATGGTTGTTAGGCAGAATTTTACCAAAATTGGAATCAAATAATTTTGAAATCCAATTGATGAAAGTGTTTGTCCTAAATTAAAGAAGCTATTTAAGCTAGGTAGAATTCCAAAAAATAAGCGTTCTTTGAGACTTTCAAGAAATTTACCAAAATCGGAATCAAATATTTTTGAAACCCATTTAGTAAAATGTTTGTCTTAAACTAAACAAAATATTTTAGTATGGTTGCTAGGTAGAATTCCAAAAATAAGTGGTCTTTGAGCCTTTCAGGAAATTTAGCAAACTTGGAATCAAATTTTAGAATTCTAATTATTCAAAATCTCATTTTCTATCAAACAATTGCTGAAATACATAATTATATGCTCAAATTAAAAAAAATATGAGTCTTTGACATTTTCAGGAAATTTACCAAAGTTGGAACAGGAATCATAATTCTGAAAGCTTATTGCAAATCTGCAGACTATATTCAACAATTCTGCATAAAGATTTTATCCCTAAATCCAAAAATGTAGGAGGAGTTTGTGTCACATGCCAAATGTTTCAAAATCCACAACTTTGGGCCTTTGTCAAAATCAACATCTTGGGGTCTCTTGTTTGCACCAAGATAAAGATAAAAATTCCGAAAGCTTATTGCGCATCTACAGAATATATGCAAAAATTCTACAACAAAACTAAATACCTAAATCCAAAAATATAGGAGGAGTTTGAGTCACAAGAAAAGTGTGACGGACGGACGGACGGACGGACGGACGGACGGACAGACGGAGGGTATAACAATATCCCCGTACTTTCTTCGAAAGTGCGGGGATGATAATGAAAGTATTAATGTTTGAATAAAAATATGTGAGCTAATCAAAGAAAGCAAGATCTAATCTCCAGTGGCGGATTTAGGGGGGGGGCGAGGTGGCCCGGCCGCCCCCCTTAGGTTGGGAAATATTTAAAATTCCTAGTGGTAATGAAAAAATTGTGTTCCGGGCCCCCTTTTGAAAAAAGTTTGGGTCGGATCCCCTCTTAGCAGAAAGTCTGGATCCGCCACTGATCTCATTAGTTATATGAATTTTTTTCTGTCTCCCATTTAAGGGCAAAGATGGGGATCCCTTGGAGCCATTTGCGGTTATTTTGCCCATACTGCTATAACATATCTGCACTGGCACAAGGATGGCAACCCTTTCTTGAAGCCCTCCTTAGTTATTTATCAATTTATTAATCTATTTATAATTCGGGCAAAGTCTGGGTGAGCCATTAAGCATTGTCCCTTGGTGCCTTTTGCAGACGAGTTACCTCTTATTGTTATCTCGCCTGCACGAGGATGGCAACCTAGGCTTGAAGCCTACATTACACTTACTTAATGTATATAATCGAAAATATTTTATATGGCATAAGGAAGACAGAAAAATATTAAACATGTCAAAAATTATCATCATAATATTAACTAGAGTAAGGACTGTCGGAAACGACAGTGATCCCCGCACCCCCTGTTTGACACAGAAAACAGCTATAGACCCTGGGAATAATTTTTCTTAACATTTTTGAAATTAAACTATTGACAGTCACTATTTTTACCATAAGGCATTAAGGAATATATGGTCGTTAGGCAAATTCCAAAAAATAAGTAGTCTTTGAGACTTTCAGGAATTTTACCAAACTTGGAATCATATATTTTGGAAATCAAGTTTGTGAAATATTTCTTCTAATTCTAACAATTTTTTAACTATGGTTTCAATGTAGAATTCCAAAAAATATGTGGTCTTTGACACTTTCAGGAAATTTACCAAAATTGGAATCAAATATTTTTGAAATTCAATTGTTGAAAATGATTGCCCTAATGGAAACAAACCCTAACAGCATGGTTGCTAGGTAGAATTCCAAAAAATACGTGGTATTTGACAATTTCAGGAAATTTACCAAATTGGAATCAAATATTTTTGAAATTCAATTGGTGAAAATGATTGCCCTAATGAAAACAAATCCTAACGGTATTGTCTCTAGGTAGAATTCCAAAAAATAAGTGGTCTTTGACACTTTCAGGAAATTTACCAAAATTGGAATCAAATATTTTTGAAATCCATTTGGTGAAAATGATTAACCTTATCAAAACAAATGCTTAAAGTATGGTTGCTAGGTAGAATTGCAAAAAATAAGTGGTCTTTGAGACTTTCAGGAAATTTACCAAAATTGGAATCATATTTTCGAATTCTAAGATTTCAGAATTTTTATTTTTTCCAAATACTTGCCAAAATATAAGATAATATGCCAAAATGTCCAAAAATATCAGTCTTTGACATTTTCAGGAAATTTACCAAAGTTGGAACTGGAATCAAAATTCTGAAAGCTTATTGCGCATTTACAGACTATATGCAACAATTCTGCAACAAAATTAAATCCATAAATCCAAAAATGTAGGATGAGTTTGCGTTGCATGCCATATGTGTCACAATCCACATTTTGCGGTCTTTGTCAAATCGACATCTTGGGGCCTCTTGTTTGCATCAAGATAGATATCAAAAATCGGAAAGCTAATTGCGCATCTACAGACCATATGCAACAATTCTACAACAAAATTTAAACCCTAAATCCAAAAATGTAGGAGGAGTTCGATCGCGTCGCATGCCACATATGTCAAAATGGACATCTTGGGGCCTCTTGTTTGCACCAAGACCAATATCAAAAATCCGAAAGCTTATTGCGCATCTGCAGCATATATGCAACAGTTCTGTAACAAAATTAAAACCCTAAATCCAAAAATGTAGGAGGAGTTCGCGTCGCAAGGATGTGTGACGGACGGACGGACGGACGAGGCCAACGACAATATCCCCGAACTTTCATCTTCTATAGTATGAACAATGATTGATGGTCTTTCGGTGACAATGAATATAAAGCAGTTTACCAGGTGAGCCTCTAGTTAAATATGCAAATACTTTATTTTTGACAAGCCATTTTAAAAACATTATTTCATTTAAATAAGCCAAGACCACAAGTCTATATTACATCGAGTCAAAATAAGAAATTAAGAAAATGCAAGGGAGAGGAAAGAAGCAAATTCAACTAGAGGTTGTCGGAACAACAGCTATCCCCGCACTCCCTGTTTGACATTGAAAACAGTTGTTTTACCCCTAGGCATAATTTTTTCAATATTTTTGAAATCAAAATATTGATAGTCGTTATGGTTGTTAGGCAGAATTCCAAAAAATAAGTTGTCTTTGAGACTTGCAGGAAATTTACCAAGATTGGAATCAAATATTTTTGTAATCAAACTGATTAAAATGTTTGTCCTAAACTAAACAAACTATTTAAGTATGGTTGCAGGCAGAATTCCAAAAAATAAGTGGTTTTTGAGACTTTCAGGAAATATACCAAAACGTAAATCCAATATTTTTGAAAGCCAATTAATGAAAGTGTTCGTCCTAAATTAAAGAAGCTATTTAAGTATGGTTGCTAGGTAGAATTCCAAAAAATAAGTGGTCTTTGAAACTTTCAGGAAATTACTAAAATTGGAATCAAATTTTTTTGAAATCCATTTAGTTAAAATGTTTGTCCCAAATTAAACATTTTTTTAGTATGGAATTCCATCCAAAAAATAAGTGAGACTTTCAGGAAATTTACCAAAATTGGAATCAAATATTTTTTAAATCCAATTGATGAAAATGTTTGTCCTAAATTAAAGAAGCTATTTAAGTATGATTGCTTGGTAGAATTCCCCCAAAATAAGAAGTCTTTGAGACTTTCAGGAAATTTACCAAAACTGGAATCGCATTTTAGAATTATGATTATTCAAAGTCTCATTTTCTATCAAACAATTGCTAAAATACTTAATTATATGCTCAAATTAAAAAAAAATGGAAGAATGTGTCCATGGGACACGGATGCCCCCGCCTCCTTGTAATCGAAACCCATAAATTATTAAAGGCATAACTATATACAATATATATTTATCAAATATTATTAGAAAGGATCTTTCTCCTGTGATAAATAGGCACTGGAACTGGTTTGGTTTTGATATAATGTGTAGTTCCAACAAATAATCTGAGAAACAGTCTTATATGTAATACTAATCTATTTTTAGCAACTGTGACCTTGACCTTGG
>MJUU01045990.1:125944-162415 GCA_002080025.1 Modiolus philippinarum | reverse complement strand
CTTCCAAAGGTTTTTATCTTTTCAAAATGTACACCATCTTGTTGATATTTATCCACCAGACCTACTTATACTAGTGTTGGGAATGGGATAAAAAATCATTATCGGAATAATTAGATGCACCTTCCGATATTATCGATTAAAATCGGATGTCTTTATGTTTGGTTTTAACCATGTTTGCTTATAGATATATATATATTATATTGTACAAATGTTAATTTTCTTTTGATAAAATCATGATAATAATATCTTAATTTTTTTATTCCACTTATGCACGGTAGATGGCACACAGTAATTAGTAGTTTGATGGAGTGCAGAAATTGAAAGAAGAAGGGAAGAAAAAATATCATATGAGCCTTATTTGAAAACCTTAGTTTGGAGAAGTCTTTTTCTCTTGAGAAATGCCCAGAATTGTCAACTCTGTTGTCCAGAAAACGAAAGCAAATTTCAGACTTCTTTGGACTTTCCTTTTGGTTATATCAATTGCATCACCGAGTTCCTTATGTCACAGTGACAGAGCAGGAAATTTTAACTCAGTGTTGTAGTATGGTAAAACCTGGAGAGTTCAGAATTTTGTTTTTTTCAAAATGTAGTAGTTTGTGGTCATTCTTGGCATTTCTGAAGAAAAAAGACTTCTCCCAATTAATAGGGAAGTACACAGATAAGCTCATGATATTTTTTTTAAAGATTTATATCTTGGGAAGTGAACTAGACCAAGTTTTGGATATTTTATAAGAAAATACCAAAATAAACAGAGGTTGAAGCAAACAGGTGTGAAAATCATATCTGCGATTGTTTGTTGGTTTAAACGTATTTTATTGTCAAAATCAAACATATATGACAAAGGATGAGACACAAGTCTGTGTAACTGCATTGATTGTAAAATTTCCTAATTAGCAACTAGTCCTGTGAATTTATCATGGGTTCCATAATATCATGGTAGTTACATGTACAGTCATTTAAATCAAAATTTTAATTATGACGTCACCATTTCTTAGTAGATGTGTTACAATATTATGAGCTATTTTATTTCTCCAATAAAAACCATATTTTTCAAACACCCCAAAAAATGGAAAGCCATTGCAAGCTTAATCTGTATTTTTCAATTTTGCATCCAATTAATGGAGATTGAGGATATGAACCAGTTTTAATTAGTTGTTTAAATTTCTACAATTTATATAAATAAATTTTGTGATCTTATAAAAAATTGCTGTATAAGAAGAATGATAATTTACAAATGTAAACAGGAAGTTAAATTTTGATGTTACTTTTATAAGCATACATGTATATAGGGAATTCTCAAAAAAAAAATTAACAATCTGTTTAAATAAAGGAATAGTCAAATGACAACTGAAAAAATTATATCCAAATAAACAATGAAGATTGACTTGATTCTCTGTCTAATGATACAATTTTTTTTATCCAGTTGGGGAGGGGATATAGTGTTTGACCCGTCCATCCTTTCAAACTTAAGACCATATATCTTTTGAATAACAAGTGTTAGGTGGACAATGTTTTGTCCATGGATGCATCTTGAATAGTACTTGAGGTTGATATATAGATAAGGTGGATTTGACCTACATTTCATGCATGAGGGACTCAGGTTAAAGTTTTTGTAAGAGTCCAGATCTGGAATACTACAATTCCTGGAGGAATAATATTTTGTATGTAGATGCGTCTAATAAAGTAATGAAGCTCCAGGTAAAAATTAGGTCACTTTGACCTACATTTCATGCATGATTGACTTAGGTTAAAGTTTTTGTAAAGTCCAGATCTGGGATACTACAACTGGTAGAGGAATAATATTTTGTATGTAGATGCGTCTTGTAAAGTTACGAAGCTGCAGGTAGAATTAGGTCACTTTGACCTACATTTCATGCATGAATGACTTAGGATAAAGTTTTTGTAAGAGCCCAAATCTTGGATGCTACAACTTGTAGAGGAATAATATTTTGTATGAAGATGCGTCTTGTAAAGTTAGGAAGCTCCAGATAAAAATAGGTCACTTTGACCTACATTTCATGCATGAGTGACTTAGGTTAAATTTTTTGTAAGAGTCAAGGTCTGGGATACTACAACTCATAGAGGTCTAATATTTTGTATGTAGATGCGTTTTGTTAAGTTAGGAAGCTCCAGATAAAAATTAGGTCACTTTGACCTACATTTCTTGCATGAGTGACTTAGGTCCAAGTTTGTGTTACAGCTTAGATTTTAGATACTACAACTCGTAGAAAAATAATATTTTGTATTTAGATGCGTCTTGTAAAGTTACAAAGCTCCAGATAAAAGTAGGTCACTTAGACCTACATTTCATGCATGAGTGACTTAGATTAAATTTTGTGTTACAGTCTGGATTTGACATACTACAACTTGTGGAAGATTAATCTTTCATCAGTAGATGCATATGCTATAGGTACAAGTATGAGGTTCCTGATTGAAATAAGGTCACTTCATTTCTTGCATGACTGGCTCAGGTTTAAGTAACAAGACAGATCTTGAATGGTATTACTTTGTTGAGTGCTTATAATACTAGACAAACATTCAACAAACGGGCGAGGGGATTAGCTGTCATTTCCTACTGCCCCTTCTCTTGTTAGTACATGTAAAGTATTTGTTATGTTGGACATCAAAACAGAAAAATACACACGAAACTTGTACATTATGGATAAAAAAGTCAAACCTTTCATTCAAATAATTCTTATAATTTATTTACAGTGGGACAATTGTATTTTGATGATCCGTTATGAAATATTTTTCAGTACCGTTCACTAATTATAAATAAGAGTTAATTTTCACAGAGGTTTGAAGAATCAGTAATGGCTGCAGTTTGTTTCGTAAAGGTTAGTTTTAAATGTTGTTTATTTGTTTAACAATGTGAGGAGTTTGTTGTATGTAAATAATTGTTAAATCTGTATTGCAGGCAATAATGACAGAGCAAGATTCACCTGACAATGTTGTGGAGTCTACTGGTAATTCTATTGATGCTCTAATCCAGGCAAGTTCTATGATACAGGATGATCTCAAAGACAACTCGTCATGTCATACCAACATAATAGATGAACCAAAGGAGGTTGCACAATCACCAAATCAGTCATATTTACAGTCAAGTGAAGGAAAACAGTCACCACAGTCGACACAAAGTTCATCTCCACATAACACATCACACGACACAGGGTATCAAAATAGTGATGCTAGTTTTGATGACAGCAGAGCTGGATTTGATCAAATTAAGATGGATGGTGTAGACACTAGCGATGATTATCCTTATCATTATATGGATTCTTCATCACCAGAAAATGCATTGGACATGAGGGCTGGTTCACCGACTAGATTCTACAAATGTAGATTTTGTTCATTTACAGCAAACACATATACACAGCTTCAGTTACACATGCCTAAGCATGGAGGTATGAAAAATGGAGGGTTTTCCTTCCCACATATTAGTATTATCGAGCTTGCAAACAGCATTTTACTTCACTAAGTTATGAACTTATGATTCATTAATTACATTGATATGTGAATAATATTAAGTTTAGTTTTATAACAGAAAATATGAAAACTGTAAGAAGTATAAACATATCCAGAGAATTTTCTCAGTCTGATTGTAAAATTACCATAATAGAAGACTTCTAAATTATAGTTGGGATTTTTGTTAAAGTAAATCACATTTTTCGTGAAAAATGTAAGCCAATGATATGCAATATGAAAAAATTAGATACTACTGTACATGATACAATGTATGCACAAGAGTGTAAAATCAAATTTAATGTGTAGTAACACAGGTAGAAATTAGGATGAGTCCTGAACATTTTGAAATAATGTGGGCTGTTCAAGAAATGATTTCTATGGGATTCAGTGGGCATGATGGATCCTTTTGAATGGGCCTCTAGACTCCCCTTCAATATAAAATAAATTGATTCCTGTAAAGTTTGGTTGAATTTGCTTCAGTGGTTTCAGAGGAGAAGATGACAATGTGTATGTCCCATAGGGCCAATGTTAAACTATATTCCGTGCTGTTGGCCATGTTTTTTGTCGAATTGGAATAGAATGAGCAATCTATGTTAAGGACCTTTAGTACAGCAGTTTCAGAGGAGTTGCTGAAAATGTGATTTTTCCAATAGTGTCCTATGTGAAACCCAAGTTCCGCGCTCGCGGCAATGTTTTTTATCAGATCGTAACAAAATGAGCAATCCTTGTATTGGACCTTCCTTACATCATTCCTGTAAAGTTTGGTTGAATCTGCTGTGCTGGTTTCAGAGGAGAAGATGAATAAGTGAAAAGTTTAATGGACAGACGGACGCCGGAAGGATGGACGACGGAAGCCAAGTGATGGCAATAGCTCACACTGACCCTTTGGGTCAGGTGAGCTAAACACAACAATATGGCATTTAACACATGGAAAACTTTACCACACTAGGACCAGTAAATTTAACACACAAAAAACTATCACACTATGACCAGTAAATTTAACACACAGAAAACTTTACCACATTAGGACCAGTAAATTTAACACAGAGAAAATTTTACCACACTAGGACCAGTAAATTTATCACACAGAAAACTTTACCACATTAGGACCAGTAAATTTAACCCACAGAAAACTTCACCACATTAGGACCAGTAAATTTAACACACAGAAAACTTTACCACATTAGGACCAGTAAGTTTAACACACAGAAAATTTTACCACACTAGGACCAGTAAATTTAACACACAGAAAACTTTACCACATTAGGACCAGTAAATTTAACACACAGAAATCTTCACCACATTAGGTCCAGTAAGTCTCATTCAGATTTGGAATTCCATTATACATAAAGAATATCAAAAGACACATTTTAAAAAAATTCATATGATGTAACACAAAAAAAAGGAATGGATAGAATTGCAGCTTTAGGTACATTTGTATGTTATGTAATTTTTGTCTCGCCTGTGACGAAAGTCGCTGAAAGCGAGACATAGGTATAGCAATCCGGCGACGGCGGTGGCGGCGTTAACTCTTTTCTAAAACCTTCATAACTTTTCAAGGGTAATACATACAAACATCATCTTTGGTCCACAGCACCACCAAGTGATGACCTTTCCAGCAGCATATATTTTGGATGACCTTGACCTTGTNCTAATCTCTGGGGTTTACAGTATAAGACAACTGTATAAACGAAGTTATAAGTTTATCATTTTTTCAGACAACTTGAACCCATGACACACACTTGCATTGAAAAATGTTGAAGACATTACGAAAATTAGCCTCTTTAGTATTACGTTAATGTTTATATACATAAGCTGAGTGGGACGTAATTTGTCCCTACTGAAGTTTTAGCACAGGCGGATTCAGCTACTGAAAGGGGGTCATGAAAAAAAAAGGTCTAGGCTAATTTGTTATTTTTGTCAAATTTCTGCACAAAATAAAAGCATTTCAACCTCTTCACTTAAGATCCTCCAGTTTTGAGGGTGAATGGAACTATTTTACAATGTGCGACCCTCGCAGAAACGTATAAATCTGATCGAACTGCATCTGTCTTTTAAATTTTATCCAGTATCCGTCATTTATTTAATACCGGTGAAGTAATTCAAATTAGATTTTTTATGGTGTTATAAGCGATTTTTTCATAAACAGGAGTGTGCCTTTTCTACCCGTAATTAGTGCAGCACACGCCATATTTACCTTTAGGGGATGACACAGGTAAAATTTGACAAGGTACGTTGATTCTGTATATTTGGTTGTTAATTAACCTCTGATGATTACATCACTACAAAGGTATTATTTTTTTAGGACCTCGCGCGTATGTGTGTGCACATATTTGTTACTTCCTAGATTGTTTTGAGGATAATAATACTTTGTTGTTATTTTGAACTAGCAAATTTTATTTCACAGTAAATTTGGTATTTAATTTGGAATAAACGAAGAAGTTATGCTGAAAGAAAAAATAAGATTTAGACAAAAAGGTAACACGCCTGTCCGTGTTTTTCTACAGTAATTAGTTATTTCACGATCTCACTTGAACGCTTTAAATAACGATAACAANTCCTATAGCAAGATTTATTTGGGTATATGCCAGTCTGACATTTGTCATGTAACCTTGACCTCAATTACATGGTTCAGTGATTTTTGTACTTTTAAGTCTATATTTCAGCAACTGTTCCACTTATTATAAATCACAAGTGTGGACTCATCATATTTGATTAATAGCAATGTCTTAATAGATACATGTCAGTCTGACACTAGTTTATTAACCTTGACCTTTATATCATGGTTCAGTGACTGCTATTTTTTTCTACATTCAAGTCTGTTTCTCTGCTATTTGAATAGCTAAGGAAATTTATCCTAAATCTGCATGATTATGTATATAATCTTGATGAAAAAGTATTTCATGATGTCATAAAAGTATAGACCTTGCTAATTAAAGGGAAAATTCGCAAAAAAATAAAAATTCAATATTTTATTCTTCATATCTTAATAGCACATAAACATATGTATTAGTGTTCAATTGTCTTAGATAACTGCACAAGACTGAATTAATTGTAAGCAGATCCCGATGTATCAACCGCCATATTGTCGTCTTGTCACTTTAAAAAGTCACGTGATACCTAAAGACCACAAAATACCAAAACTCGATAAGCCTGTGTCAAAACAGCAAGTACATATCTCTGATCTGTCCAAATACAAAGTAATTNTTCTAATTGTTATACTATTTAAAACACATATTTTTTAATTTTAATTTCTGTATCAGAAATCAGTTGTCTTGATAGCCTTTGTTTTTATTCATTTACCAGTGAAAGCCAAAGAGGACTTTAGGTTTCCACTCTGTCCTGCCTGGCATATAGCCATGACTAATTATTTTGTTGAAGATATAAGATATGCATATACAGGCGAGACATTTCTGTGTCTACACTTGTCATGAATTCTTGATACCTCAGTGAGAACATCAGACCCTGTGCCTTCAGACTCTACAAGGAATAATTCGACATCAACTAAATTAAAACATTCAAATTTATCAACAAATATCTTAAGGTTGTGTGGGCATCTAAAACATGTCAGATAGAATTTTCCAATATATTCATGTTTTACACTTTGTTTTTGGAGCATACAAAAAATGAAATAAAATTTGGGGGTCATCTGCCATATGAGCATGAAATCTGTTGTGTATAAATCAGCTATTTTGGTTGAAATGATAGGGAAAATTAGCAAATTTTAAACATATTAATTAATTCCAGTTTCAACAGATGGAATTATTATGAAATTTGCTTAATTATAGGCTTATACTTGCCTTCAATTTGCATGAAAACATTTTTGGGGTAGCCAGAATTATTTTTGAGCAAATGGCAAAAAAATGATTTTTTTCCTGTTATTTCTATATAAATTATCTCCCCTTAATGTTACAGGAAATCATTGAAAAGGTTAAATATTTTACATGATTACCCAATAAAAGTGAAATATTTGAACAAATTTAACTGTTATCAGACATCTAAAATCATTTTGCCACCTTTCGTTTTAAACCCCCTGTACTGCCTCAATGACAAGTGAACGTACTTATTAAAACACACACAAATACAAACTTGTTGCTTTTTAATGATAAGACATTTCTTAAGTGTACCATATTTCTTCTATTTCAGGTGTAAAGGCATTGAAATGTTCATTATGTGACTACACAACCAATGATAAAAGTAATTTCCGTCGTCATAGAAGACTTCATATGGGCAGCAATCCTGTGAATGTACTCAAGTGTGGTAAATGTACCTACACAACCATTCTCCCACGTAAATTTCGTGATCACTGTTTACAGGCTCATAATGATAGAATCGAACCTACTCGAGTTCATCATTTTGGAACATCACCATACCAAGCTACATCTTATCATCAGAATCCATTACGCATAGATACACTTGACATCAATGCTCATGGGCAGCCATCTCCATCAAATGCAAACATGACGGCTACAAATGCATTGCACTCGTTATTATCAGGAATCCATCCTACCCAGTTATCATATAGACCTCAAAATAATCCACCATTACAACCACAGTGTATAAACCAATATAACAATTATATACCACAAGTCCAGCGTCAAACAGAAGAAAATCATATGGCATCTAATTACTTAAGATCTATAGTCTCGTCTATAATGAACACAAACATGACGCCACGTGTGCCTGTCACAAGTACCATGACATCATCGGGATATTATCTGACCCGGTCTGCTGAATCTCATCAAGATTGTCAATCTTCTTGTCCATCATCAAATTATCAACCTACATTACAGAGCTCAAAACATGTCAAAGTAAAACTTGAACCAAGAGATTTTGACGATGCCCCTGATTTACATGTATCAAGTTCTGGTCCACCATTTCGGGGGCCTGGTGATTTATCACATCAAATAAATTTACAACCCTATCAAAGATTTCCTGATAGGTTTGAAACCACAGCTCAAAATGAGTCATCGACTTGTATGGAAAGTGTAAGAACTAACTCCACCGATTCATCGTCATCCCATCAGGAAGTACGATCTTCTGCAGATAATATTGTCAATACAACTGTCAAATCAGAAACAACAACTGTGGGTGTGCAATGTGGACTTCAAAAGTCAGACACTTTGATTGAAATCTCACAACTACAACAAAGCGTTGATTGTGGTATTCAGTGTGATCTAATGATCCATCAATCACATCACTCTCCTGGCGAAATTAAAGAAAATACATGTGATCATTGTGGTATAAAGTTTGAAGACGAAGTGTTATATTCTATTCATATAGGGTGCCATAGCCATACTGATCCATTTGTTTGTAATGTATGCGGTAAACAGTGTTCAAATAAATACGGTTTTTACTCTCACATAATGCGAGGACATCATTATTAAATACTGCTTTGTATGGATTCATTTAAATGTTATATGTGTTTTTTACTTGTTTAGAAATTTATTTTTTTTATTTGAATATATCTTTATTTTTTATTTTGTTTAGAAAATTTATGAATTTTGTATGTACTACAAACAAGAATAAATTGTTTTATATTTCTGGTCATTTCTAAAATACACAAAGAGGGACTTGAGAGTTCAATTTTCTGAGTTTGCATGAATGTCCTCTTCAGACAATTGGATAATCAGTCATTTCGTGGATTCTCAATCAAGATATGGCAATATAAGCAAAGGAATAGAGGGGAAATAGTTTTTCACTCCCTCCTTTGGTTCAGCAATTTATAACTTACTTTAAGATGCATGTAATACTATGTATGTTTCAATCATGTTAAGTAGAAATTGTATTTTAATGTTCTAGTCACCTGACCTTAGATGTTTGAACCAATTCCTCAGCATATTTCTGCAGAAAATTTGAGGTTGTATAATGGAATGGTGCTGTCGTCTTCATCATCATTGTCGTCTGTAGACACTTTTGTTTTTTGTCAATAACTTAAGTTCCAGTTGATGAATCCTTACCAAATTTTAACAAAGTTTCTCTGCACTAAAGGAAGGTTGAAATTGGGTTTTGTTATTGTGGCCATAACAGCTTTAAAATAAAGGGCTAGGCTGAGTGCAGCATGACATGACCGCAGCATGTCCAACACTGAAATTTGAACATGTGTAATTTAAAGTGAATGTGGACACAGTAAAAGGCTGGACACAGTAATTAAATGGACACAATAAAGAACTTGACACAGTAATTAGCTGGACACAAACTAGGGAAAATAAAACATAACTTTTGATCCGTTATAGCTCTGGAACCATATGACCTACACAAAATCTGTTGGCTCACATCTGGAAGCGAACGTCAAGAGGAATCCATAGAAAAGATTGTCATTGAAATTCGATGATTTTACCGCGAAATATGTGAAATCACCAAATTTGGCCTTTTTTCAAAAAACAGGTGGGGCTACAATGACCAAAATTAAGCCAAGCCTTTCTTTTGTCCCATGGAACATTTTGTTACCGGTAAAATTTCATAAGGATTGATCAACTAGAACTTAAGTTATTGACCAGAAACATAAGTGTTTACAGACGACAACGACTACAACAGCACAATATCCTTATACAACCAAAAAATTTTTGCAGTCGTATAAAAAGGGCTGAAAAGGGACAAATTGGGTGTTTTCATAAATTTGGATGTGGACCTTGAAATTTTTTAATCTTTAGACCAATGGATACCTCTTGAAAAATTAACACAGAGATCAACAATCAGATTTTTTTTGTCTCGCCTGCGCCAAAAGTTGCAGAAAACGAGACATAGGTTTACAAAGTATGCGGCGGTGACGGCGTTAACTTTTACTAAATACAGGATATTTTGAAACCCTTTGATGTAGGAACATCATATATGGTCCAGTGGTAGAACTAATTGAGTGTTACCTGACGGACATAAGATTATGTGACCTTGACCTCAATTTCATGGTTTAGTGGCCATGTTAAGTTTCTCTGCTTAAGTCCATTTCTCAATAACTAGAAGTGGTAGGTTGATAATATTTTGTATGTAGGTTGGTCTTGGTTAGTACATGTCAGTCTGGTAGGTAACTTTTGTCCTTGGCCTCAATTTCATGGTTTAGTGGCCATGTTAAGTTTCTCTGCCTATACCAGTAGTCCTAGGCGCTTGATATTTGACATGCAGATGCATCTTTGGGAGTACATACTGATTCCACGCCCAGATGGTGGCCCTGGCTCCTTAGTCATGCATGAGTGATCACATCATTCTTTTCCAAGGAAATTGTGAACATAGTTAAAGATTATATTTTATTTTTATTCCTGCTGCAATAGATCAATGTGCAAATTAAGGCGATGCAAAGGGGGGGGGGCGAGACATATCCTGTGTCCACAGTTTATTTTTCATCAGATTTTGATGGGAATTTTTTTTTTTGAATTCACTTTTAATTAACACTCCTTCAAATTTCAGTGGTCAACATTCTGTGGTCCTATGATGCTGCGCTCGATGTAGGCCTTTATTACCTGACATTTTAAATATTTTATTATAAAGTTATTTAGGTATTTTCCCTGTTCAATCAAAGTATATTTTGCTGAATGTTTTCGATTTTGACTCTTCAGTTTTGTGTTTGCCATCTTAATTAATACTGAGTTATTTATAACTTGTAGTATTTATAGCTGTATCCTGCCTGATACTGTACAGTTTGGATTTTGTGGTGGGTCCTCTGATTTTATCCATCAGATTTTATTGTTCATTCTTTTAAAAGTCTGTTTAAAGTCCTGGTACATTTATGTTATATGCTAATTGTGGTCTGATTTTGTTGAAGAGTTATGGTCCTTTGAATTTGATTTTCCAGGGAACACCAGCCTTGTAATACTTCAAGAAAGCAAAAAAAATTACAAGAATGCAGAATGTACAAGTAAATTGTATAATCAAGATAACAAACTGGCAATGTGATATCCCAAAGAAAATAGATCACTACACTAACAAAGGGAAACAAAATTAACAAAACATCAGGCAAAACCTATCAAATAGGCTAAAAGGAAGATAAACAGGCAATACTAAAAACTGACCCACTTGACAATTTTTTGGACCTAAAAGAACTTCGTTTGTAGGGCTAATGTCAGCACATCATTTAATTAGCATCAATGGACATTCATCATTTAGCTAGTATCTTACTTTTACTCAACTGCAATTTTGGTATATGTATATGCCTTTGCTTATGGACTGTTTGTTCCTGTGGGTCATCTGAAAAGTTTCCATGTCTAAAATTCTGAAATTTTGACATTGGAATTACTGTTAAACCCTAAAATGAGATTGACCTGTATTCATCGTCCTTTAATTGATATCTTTTCATTTAAAGATTTCTGGGCCAATGAGATACATTGGTCGGTTATCTCCCTGTACCAATTTAGTTATATATGGCCAAAGTGGAGATAATTTTAATTAGAATAGCCTCTATTGATATTGAAATTTAAAATGATCTCCACTTTGACCATATATATAACTATTAAACAAGATACAGGGAGATAATACACTGATGTTCTTCATTGGATACAGCAAATTCTTGGATGGTTCCTTTTAAAAGTCCACACCTACGGCAAAATGACTTGTCAATGGGGAACAGTTTTACATTGGACACTATCAGAAACCACAAAGATCTGCTCCCAACTTTGTGACAATAGATCTTGGATGGTCACCCCTTAACAACAGCCAAATGACTGCCAGGAAGGAACAGTTTTACATTGAACACTATTAATGCCTACATTCTTTTAATATTGGAGCCAAAGTCACTGTATGGGAAGGACACCAGACATTTTTACTAACGAAGCAGACGATGGATAAAAACATTAATTGATTGAAGGTGGAAAGTCACACCTTTATTATATTATACCCCAACTAATTAGAGAGTGGGGTATACTAGTACTGCATTCACCTTGTTGTCCAAAATTTATTTCTGCCACAATTTTCTCAGCTTTTAGTGGAGGGATTGATTTGAAAATTGGTATGCAGACTCTGTGTGATGTGTTTCAAGGTTCATCCTATTTTGAGTCCTCTCTGATGTCACATGTGTACTTCCTGGCTTAATGAAATGTGGACTTAGTAACGAAATGTAGTGAAACTTGAATTTTTCGTCGCAATTTTCTAAGTTTCTTTATGAGGAATTGATTTCAAAATTGGAATGCACTCTCTACATGTATATGGTTAGTTGTAAGGTACATCCTTTTTTGAGTTTTGTCAGATGTGTACTTCCTGTTTAACAAAATGTTAACTAAATGTAGTGAAACATGAATTTTGGTGTAATTTTCTCACCTTTAAGAAGAAGGATTGATTTCATATTTGTTACACAGTCCTATATGGTTAGTTGTAGGAACATCATATTTTGAGTACTGTCAGATGTGTACTTGTTGCTTTATTAAATGTGGACCTAGTTACGAAATACAGCCAAACATGATTTGTTGTGGCAGTTTTCTCATATTCTATAAAAGGGCTTAATTTCAAAATTGGTATGTAGCCTCTATATGATAAGTTGGTATGTACATTCTTTTTATTCTTGAGGATTATGACATTTTGTCCAAAACCTGTATTGTGTCCACACACACTGAAATTTGCACTGGCCATATTGATTCAGGGTTCAGTGAATGGGGGTGTCACTGGTTGCCATTTGGCAACAGCTCTTGTTTTTTCTTAATATTTGTGACCAGAAATGTGTTTGATGATTGATGGTATGAAATTCGCTAAAGTCATATTAACATTAGAGTAAAGTAAGTAAATAGGAATTAGAGATGAAAAACATTTTGCTTAGTACTAGCAAAATGTCCCACTGTGATGTTTTTTTTTCTTTCAAAAGAATGTTTTTAGGCGTTTTGTGTTTGAAAAACATATCCATTAGTTCAATAATTTCATCCTCTTATTAAATTTAAGCAAATCAATGTTTCAACGGCAAATAAAGTACATCTTTGTAACTTAAAGCACGGAAATAAAATTATGAAAGTGTATGGCACCTTACAGAACACCAGAAAAATTTATGAAGTTGTCGTACAATTTTGCAATTTAAGTCAAGTTACCTGCCATTGAGACATTGATTTTTTTTATGTTAATCAAAGGACAGGATTATTGAGCTAAAGGATGAGTTTTTCAGACACAAGCCTAAAATTGAATGCTTTTGAGGAAAAAACATGTTGGACCATTTTGCCAGTACTATGTTTTCATCTCTTATTACTATTTACTTACATTTCTCTAATGTAATACAGCTATTGTGAAGTCTAATGTTATCCCATTGATCAGCAAACACATTTCTGGTCACAAATATTAAGAAGAAATATACTAAAAATTCACTCAGTTGATGTAATATCCATCATCCGCTTTGGTAATACCAATATCCTGTATTATTCCCATATAGGGAAACTTGATCCTTAATGTTCCCCACTATAAAGATGTGTTCCTCAAGTATGCACTTCATCAATAGGGCACATAGTTTAACATTTGACCCATGAGAAAACACATTCTTCAGCATTGAACCCTAAACATATTCACAGATCTCCTGGCCAATCAAAACCCAAACTAAGGGCAAATGTTTTAGCAAACTAAAACATGTCTCTCCTTCATATAGACCAGTTTACCAACAGATGGATTCTAGCCTATAGATAGGTCAGTTCAACACTTTTTTTATAGAAGTACAAGACACACCGTCTCGTAATACACACAGATGCCAATTCGAAATGTCTAAAGTTTAAGTCAAACAAGAGGAAAGCTGTCAATGTGACAGCAAACCGGGTTTTCTTTTACATGGACAGTATATATTACACATGTGTTGACCCTGAATATTTGAAACGTACCAATTTTCATTAATTTTCAATGTTACAGCTTCCACCAAAATAGCCTATTTCTGAAAGTTCATCAACTTGGATTTTAATCAAAAAGGAAAATAAAAGTACTGTTCACACCTCTGATACAGGTAAAATGATCTGCAAAATAAACTTCCTGTCTATTAAACTGTAGGAGATCTGTTCTGGACAAAAGGGGCACCCCATTGCTAAATTTGCTAAATATTTACCTAAAAATGACCAAGTTCAAAACTGGTTATTTTGGCATTAATTATCAAAAATCAATCAAAGCACCATGCAAGAACAAGTGATTTGCCCAATAAAAACTCTCTGTCTTGAAAACTGTAGTAGATTTGCTCTGGACAAAGGGGGAACCTTGTTGGCAGGCATTCGACATAAAATAACTAAGTTCAACAACTGATTTTTTTGGCATAAATTACAAAAAATAAAAACCAAAGTGCCATGCACACCTTTGATATATGTACTACTGATCTGCAAAATTAAAACTTCCTGTCTCAAATACTGTAGGAGATTTGCTCTGGACAAAGGGGGCACCCTATTGTTAAAAATTTGACGTAAAAATGACTAAGTTCAACAACTGATATTTTTGGCATAAATTATCAAAAATCAAAATCAAAGTACCATGCACACCTTTGATATATGTACAACTGATCTTATGTCTTATACTTAAGGAGATGTGCTCCAGACAAATGATGTACCCATTTGGCAGCCACCCGCCCACCATTTTCACCATTTTAATAACCAGATTTTTCTGATGGAAAACCCGGTTAAAAATAAACTAGAGGCTCACATGAGACTGTATTTCTCACCTGGTGACTGGTTTTATTCATTGCCACCAAAAGACCATCCATTCTTACTATAAATCAGTTCACCAGATGTTATAGTTTCAATCTTGGATGAGGTACAAACATTAAAAAAATCACAAACTTTGAAGGGGACCACCCAAGGACTATTGTGACCAAGTTTGGTTCCAATTGGCTTTGTATTTTCAGAGGAGAAGATCTTTGAATGCATTTCCTATAGGGTCCCTATGTTAAACTATGTTACCTGCTGGCAGCCATCTTTGATGAGGTACGAACATAAAAATCATGAACTTTCAAAGGGACCACATAAAGACTAATGTAACCAAGTTTGGTTTCATTTGGCTCAGTAATTTCAGACAAGAAAATCTTTGAATGTATTTCCCATAGGGTCCTATGTTTAACTATGTCCCATGCTGGTGGCCATCTTGGATGAGGTACCAACAAAAAAATCGCAAACTTAAAAGGGGACAACCCAAGGACAATTGTAACCAAGTTTGGTTCCTATTGGCTTGTTGGTTTCAGAGGAGAAGCCTTTCCATGCATTTCCCATATGGTCCCTATGTTAACCTATGTTCCCCGCTGGCCGCCATCTTGGATGAGGTACAACCACAAAAATCACAAACTTAATAGGGGACCACCTAGGGACTATTGTGACCAAGTTTGGTTCTCATTAACTCAGCAGTTTCAGAATTATAAGATCTTTGAATGCATTTCCCATAAGGTCCTATGTTAAACTATGTTCCCTGCTGGTGGACATCTTGGATGAGATGCGAACCTCCTAGACATATGTAGAAATTGTAGTCCTTGAAAAGCTGAACACTTTTGCAATTCAGACTTAACTTCTATCCCAGTCTTTGAATTGAAAGTGAAAACATAAATATCATGAAAATTCAAAGAAAAAGGGGCCACAACTCCTATGTGGGTCATCAGATTTTCTTCAAATTTGCAGGACATGTATAGATCTTCTTATGCTGACCATTTTTGTGATTTAAACTTCACTTCTATCTTCTATCATTTTCAATATATAAGACTAAAAGTAACAAAAAAATGAAAATTTTACGGAAAAGGGGCAATAACTTCAAGACAGGTTATCGGCTATTCTCCAAAATTGCAGGATGGGTAGATCTCATCATGCTGATCATTTTTACTACATGTCAGGTTTTTGAGTTCTGTAACAGTTTTTGAGTTATTTGCAAAAAATTGCAATTAACCCCTATGTTCTATTTTTAGTAACAGTGGCCATGTTGTTTGGTCTACGGACATAAAAATCACAAACTTGAAAGTGCATACCCTGGTGATGATTCAGGCCAAGTTTTGTAAGTATTGGCTTAGTAGTTTCAGAGGAGAAGGTCTTTGAACAAAAGTTAATAGACGGACTGACAACGGATGCTGAGTGATGGCAAAAGCTCACATGGCCTTTGGCCAGGTAAGCTAAAAAGTTCATGTCTGGACAGGGCAACAGCTAGAGATTTCAAGGTGAAGATCACAAGAAGCCACAGTCCTACACAACACACTGTCTCATAATGATACATCCTCGTTCCAAATATCTTAAGTCTAGGCCAAAAGATAAAAAAGTTCTGGGCCATAGCTAAAAATTTGGTAATTTGAACTCTAGGTCAAAGGTAAAGGTCAAAGAAAGCCATTATGGTACTCTACACATCATCTCATGATGATACACCGATATGCCAACTATCTTAAGTCTAGGTCAAAAGATGAAAAGGTTCTTGTATGGAGCTTGAAATTAAGCAAAAAAAGGTAAAGGTGACAAAAAGGCCATTATTGTACGCGACTAACTATCTTATAATGATATAGACCCATGTCAAATATCTTAGGTCTAGGTCAATTGGAGACATAACTTGTCACAACAGTCCTTTGATGGATGTCTTAAAAAGTTGGCCACTCATTAACAAGTGTCGACTCGGATATGTCTCGCCAGAATATAAACATAGTCTACACATGACGAACCTAACACAGAAGGTCGAGAAAATTGATGCCTGATTCAACTTAGATGAAGAGTCTAGGTTCATTAATTGCTGAGAAATGGACATCAACATAAAAATTAACAAAGTCACTGGACCATGAAATTAAGGTCAAGGTTACTTGACAGGTGTCAGACTAGCATTTATCTTTTAATATGTAACAATACACCTAATATGGAGTCTAGGTTCTTTAATTACGGAGAAATGGACATCAACATTAAAAATGAACAAAGTCATTGGACCATGAAAATAAGGTCAAATTACTTGACAAGTGTAAGACTGGCATATACCAATTAATAAATAACAATAAACCTAATATGGAGAATCTAGGTTCTTTAATTGTTGAGAAATAGACATCAATGTAAAAAAAATAACAAAGTCACTGGACCATGAAATTAAGGTCAAGGTTACTTGACAAGTGTCAGACTGGCATATACCCATTAATATGTAACAATTAATATGTAACAATAAACCTAATATGGAGAGTTTAGGTTCTTTAATTGCTGAGAAATGGACATGAATGTAAAAAAAATAACAAAGTCACTGAACCATGATATTGAAGTCAAGGTAACATGACAGGTGTCAGACTGGCATGTACTCATTAAGATGAAGCATTACATCACATATGGTATCTCTATACATTACAATGGCTCAGAAATGACTTGAATGTAAAACAATGTCGCAATATTAACAAAGTCACTGAACCGTGCAAATGATGTCAATGTAACTTGACAAGTGGCAGACTGGCATGTACCAAATAAGATCAATACACTGAATATAATGGATCTATACATTATAAATACAAAGAAAAGGACTTGAATGTGAAACTATGTTTTAATGGAGTCATTGAACCAGGAAGACAAGGTCAAGGTCACCTGAAACACGTGATGCTATAAAGCTCCATCCTAGGGTATCTGAGGACCAAAGATGATCTGTGTATGTATTACAAGTAAACAGTTATAAAGGTTTTAGAAAAAGTTTACAACACTGCCGGAAAGCAATACCTATGTCTCGTTTCCAGAGACTTTCGTCGATGGTGAGACAAAAATGGCCTCCCCATTGGAATAACGTTGAACATCTTGGAAAATACATTCCCTTCTCCACAAATTAAACTAAACTTTGTAACAATGGTATTCAGATTGACTCCCTTAAATGGTCTAGGGCAGGTTTCAGCTGGGAACATATTTTAACATTGAACAAGTCTGAAACCCGTGTTAGACTATCTACGAGACATATGGTCCAGGATTGTTCCATATCAACCATTTCATATAGAGTTGAATTTCAATGGCTCAAACTGCAGTACCTTGAACAGCATCAATATCTCAAATCTTTTGTCTGGACCCTAGGTTTGAATTTAAACACAGCTTGACCTTGACCTTGAGAGCTCAAACACCCCTCTAACTCAAACTGTCTTTATCAGTCCTTTGGGTGTTAAATTGTGTTTTACAAAAGTTGTATTTTCATCTGCACTGAAGAGACTTAAAAAGATGTTGAAATAATCATCTGCATACTAAAATTTATGAATTATAAGTTTTTCCTCTAATATCGAAACTTCAGTAATATCTATGATCTACCTCAGTGATGTATCAATTAAAGTTGGTCATCTCTGATGATGACTTGGTTTTCATGTGTTCTGTATGCAAGACATTTGTGTAAAGCTAGGAAATCAGATTGAACAATATATTGCAATAGATCTGTGTTTAAAGTCAGAGCTTCCCTAGGGTTTTGAGATGCATACCAAGTTTGTTGATAGTATGTTATTTCATTCACATATTATTATCAAGAAACCTTTCGGGAAGGTCAGACAGACACACACCTGAGGGCACTACATAATACCCTCTGCTACTTCATGTGGTTTGGTATTAAAATAACCAGATATGCAACCAAAAATATCCTGTTTGCTTGATATTGTATTTTTTGTGTCTTTGAAAGGTACAAGTTATATAAGATGTTTTCTCTGGATAAGTGATGATATTACTTTATATACAAATTACAACTAACAAAGCACTATTTTTATTGTTTCAACATTTAAGCAGTTCTATAACAAACCATATTACAGCTGTATAAAGTTAGAATGGGTATGTTCCATTAATTTAATGTGAAATATGTTGTTGGAAACCTTGAGTTACTAAAAGACTATATAATTGAACACATTCATATTTTCACAAATCTCTGATTGAAATCTATGTTCTAGATCTATCATCATGTAGTAAAATTGCATTTCACATCAAAACTTTGACCATGAAAAAAAATTCCAGATTCTCATTCTGCCCCTTTTCATTTTTCACTCCTGATTTTTTTAATGATTTTTATAAAATTATTGGTATTTTTTCAGTATAATTGTTAAAGAAGAAAAAAAAAATGACCAGCCTGCCTTTAGTTTGTCAAAAGTTTGGGTGAGTGTGGTAATGAGATAACTTGCCACAAATAATTTAACTGAAATATATTCATGAACTTCTGACAGAATTCTAACATAATATTATCATACTGTTATAAAACAGCATTTCATTAAACATCCTGTGTTGATGTATCAATTTATTGACCAATTACTTTCCATTTAAGTTCGGTCAGTGATCTAAAATTTAAACAAAAATTTGTTCCAATATTTTTCTGATCAGAGATTGATTAGTTTGGATAAAAAAAATGCAATAAAATAAGGAATCATCATGTGTGATTTTGTAATACTGTGGAAGTTTTTTTATTCGTGGACATCAATTTTCGTGGTTTTCATACAAATCACTATTTCATGGGCACTTTAATTCGTGGTTCGAATTCTCTGCCTTTTAACTCTGGGTAAAAATGCATTATGTTGAGAACTTAATTTCGTGGTTTTTACGAACCACGAAATCAACGAAAATTGGAACCCCATAAACAATAGTACTTTCACAGTAAATTAAAGACAAAAAAATCATATATTTCTCAGGGTAAACCAAGGTATTTTCCTTTTTGATATTATTTGCTATATTCAAACAATAGATTCTTTAATATTATATCAGGTGTTCAAATTTTAAAATGCTTATGGTTCACTAACTTGCTTTCAAAAAAAAGTTCAAAAAGTGTACATTTTCCAACTTTGTATCTGCAGTTATAGTCCTTTTGCATCATCTTACAAACATACATATATTAGTAAAATGTATAGACTATCACAGAGAATACACAGTGTAATTTCTTTTAACAAGGTCACATTTATTATCCAATTTATCTATACTCTTATATTGACTCCTATGAGCTATGTAACTCTTAACTAATTTTGGTGTGTATTGAATGCAACCCCTTTTGTTAAGCAAAAAGTAAAAAAAAAAGTTTGTTTATAAAACACAGGAATTTAAAAAATATTCTGTGCAAAAAGTATGGACGATGACAGAAGATGAATCGGTATTGTTTATGAAAAAAAAAAAACACAAAATTTGTTTTATTGAATTCAAATGATGAAAACTTGGGCATACTTAACAGAGATGCTACCATACTAAACACCTGTTAGTCTAGTCTTGTCAAATTTGTATCATCAAAATACAGCCTTTTTACTTGAAGATTTCTTGGACAAAGATTTTGCGTTTAATACACACCAAACTTATTGCTACTGACATACATATTTCTTCTTTAACCATATTTGTAGCTTAACAACAAGTTCAATAGAGCATGAAATTTATGTCACAGGAAAAACATATAGTGCCTCTTAAGAGCAACCTACATAACACATATTATTGCCCTGCCATCCACAGCTATTCAGATTCAGATCTAATATGAAAACCTTTACCATGTTTACTAGACAATGAAATTGAGGACAAGATCAAAATGCATATGGAAGACATTCATGTACTCCTTATGAGCAACCTACATGCCAAATTTTATTGTCCTACCACTTACAGTTATTGAGAAACTGGTCTACTCAATAAAACTTAACCATGTTCAATAGACAATGAAATTGAGGTCAAGGTCAAAAGCTATATGCCAGACTGACATGTACTGACCAAGATAAAGCTATTTACCAAATATCATTGACTTATCACTTGTAGTTACATGATTTTATGTCCGCTGATTCGCTGAAAACTACCTATGGACCAAATATAAAGATCCTACATCAAAGGGTTCTATCAAATAACTTGAGTTTACCCTAGTCGCTGCCACCGCCGTCATACTTTGCATGCCTGGGTCTCGCTTTCCTTGACTGTCGTCGTGGGCGAGACAAAAACCAACTGTCTAAAACAATGTAACTACTTTTACTCTTTTTTGATGGTTTACTTTGCTATATAATTAGTTTAATTACTCCTAAATTAATTAACTGAGCTGGTACCTGACCAATATAACAGTGCAGACAAAATATTTGGGTACTTTGACTGTCTATGTCTCATCAGTGTAAACTTACATATTTGGCCATTGCATGAATCTATGTATAAACAGAGGTCATATAAACTCAGTGTAGAAAACAAATCAGTTTAAAATTGAAAACATTTCAGAAATTATATGAATCTTTTAAATTTGCTTCCACCTCTCCCCATCTGAGCATTCTAAAATACAAGATCCAGCCTTAAAATGACCTGAAGGAAATAAAAGTGAATGACAAATTCAGTACAGATCATGTTAATATTTCTTTTAATACTGTCTTTTTGTATTCTTAAGTTTATCAAACATTATAGTTACTTTTCTTTGAAAAAACCTTCATATTTGAAAAGAGAGAATTGTATTGTATTGTATAAACTAATTTTTATTTAAGGATTGTTGTAATTAATCACGAAGACCTTTACTTCTATCTAATAAAGACAAGTGGATGCAAAATGGTGATAAAAATCTTCAAGTTCACAAAGTATCATTCAATTTGGCAGTAGAAAATTAAATTTCATGTGTATGATCAATTTCACATGGTGCAATCAGGTTTCATAAGTACCAGTAATTTTCACATGATACACTGTAATTTCATATGATACTAAGCTTCACATGTACAGATGATTTGAATTTCAATTCTGTTTTCATATACTGGTCACATGATCTATAATATTGTATCATTATTATAAGTCTGCCAATGCTATCGCCTGCCACGTTTACTTGGTACTCTTTCTGTTGGTGATGATGGTCTTTGCCGTCTCGTTCCACTTTGTTGTTGAAATGGTGACCCAAATTTGATATTTCTCAGTTTATTTGTCATAGGAACTTTTGGTGAAAGCCCTGGCTTTTTCCTTAAATCATGAGGTGAGGCAACATTTTGTCCTCTAGTTTGAGGTCGGGATGGAGGTGAAATGGGCCTGCGATGCATTGGTGAAGGTGATCGCTGACCTCTAGTGACAGGACGATGAGGTGGGGATGGTGTCCTTCTAAGATATGGCGGTGATGGTGATCTCCCCCTAGTGACTGGTCGATGTGGTGATGAACCTCTGTAAAATGGTGGTGACTGAGAGTGAGCTCCCCTAGATAAAGTTGGTGATGGTGACCGACCTCTTACTCCTGGTCGATATGGTGATGGTGATCTACCTCTCATATAGGGTCTTCCTGGAGGTGTTGGTGACCTTTGACCTCTAGGAATATATGGAGGTGGTGATGGCGTCATACGACTTGAAAGATATGGTGGGGAAGGTGACCTGTGTCCCCTGATCCTTGGTGGTGACATTGATGAATCTCTTCCCCATGGTTGAGGTGACATTTGACCTCTTGACATTATATGTTCAGATGGAGATAATGACCGTCTGAGATATTCTGGAGGTGGAGACTGAGGTCTTCGACCCATTGCGTACATAGGCCGTCGAGGTGGAGAATCCTCAATCTGTGATGAGGATCTTCTCCCTCTATTCCCTGGATAGTACGGTGGTGAATCTGACCTAGCATCCCATATAGGTGGTGGTGATGGCGTAGTTACAGCCCTCGGCCTTCTTACAATTCCAGGAGACATCTCTCTCATAGGTGATGGAGGAGAAGGTGAACGTCCAGGATCTGGAAAGTAAAATCTTTTTGTAGGGGAACCTGGTGGAGACCATGAAGCTGAACTACCTCCTTCTGGAAACTGCCAGGAGTTTTGACGTTGCCATGAACCACGAGTCATCGCACCTCTACCTCTACCTTTAATCCTCCTGAAAAATATAAAAAACATATCAACAATTTGTAGCATATAGAAATGTGTATCATTTTCCAATGAGAAAATTAAAATCTGAATATTTTTCAAGCTATAAATTTTGCTTATTTTACTTTCAGTATTAATTTTATTAGTTTGCACTTGTATTTGCTGCTCAGAGCAGTGGAAAACTAGAAAAACTGTGAGCAAAGCTCACTAATAAATATCCCCACTTGATTCCAGAAATTAAAAATCAATCAAAACTAATTCTGAAATAGGAGGTGCACATCTACATTATGTCATAAAGTTATTATGTATTAAAGTTTCATGAAAATCTATTCAGTGGTTCAGGAGGAGTAGCAGATAAGAGACGGATACCCACTTGTAATGGCCAAGTACATGTTTTGCTATGGGGAACCCAAAAAATCAATCAAATCAAATTCAGAAATAGGAGGTGCACATCTACATTATGTCATAAAGACTGTGTTTTAAAGTTTCATGAAAATCTATTCAGTGGTTCAGGAGGAGTAGCGGATAAGAGATGGGTACCCACTTGTAATGTAATGGCCAAGTACATGTTTTGCTATGGGGAACCCCAAAAATCGATCAATCAAATCAAATTCTGAAATAGGAGGTGCACATCAACATTATGTCATAAAGACTGTGTTAAAGTTTCATGAAAATCTATTCAGTGGTTCCCGAGGAGTAGTGGATAAGAGATGGGTACCCACTTGTAACATAATGGCTAAGTCCATGTTTTGATATGGGAAACCAAAATCAATCAAATAAAATTTTGAAATAGGAGGTGCACATCTACATTATGTCATAAAGACTGTAATAAAAGTTTCATGAATATCTACTCAGTGGTTCAGGAGGAGTAGATGATAAGAGATGGGTACCCACTTGTAATGTAATGGCTAAGTCCATGTTTTGCGATGTGAAACCCCAACTATAGGCTCAGACACTGAGCCTGTATCGCTCACCTGACAAAATGCTGAACAGCAGGATTTTTCGATGTTCTGTATGGTGGCCATGTTTTTTATGTGAATTTCCCATAGGGCCAAAATAAACTTTTTTCTGTGCTGGCGGCCATGTTTTTCATTGGATCAGAACAAAAAGAGCAATCTTTGTTGAGGACCTTTAGTTCATCATTCCTGTAAAGTTTGGTTGAATTTGCTTCAGCGGTTTCAGAGGGGAAGAAGAAAATGTAAATTTTCCCATGGGGTCAAATGTTGAACCTTAGATCCGCGCTGGAAGCCATGTATTTTATTGGATGGAAATGAAATGAGCAACCTTTGTAAAGGACCTTCCATACATCATTCCTGTAAAGTTTGGTTGAATTTGCTTCTGTGGTTTTAGAGGAGAAGATGAAAATGTGAATTTCCCATAGGGCCAATGTTAAACTATGTTCCGTGCTGGCGGCCATGTTTTTTATCGGATCAGAACGAAATGAGCAATCTCTGTTAAGGACATTTAGTACATCATTCCTGTAAAGTTTGGTTGCATTTGCTTCAGTGGTTTCAGAGGAGAAGAAAATGTGAATTCTCCCACAGGGTCCAATGTAAAACCTAAGTTCTGCGCTGGCGGCCATGTTTTTTATAGATTCGGAACGAAATGAGCAATCTTTGTAGAGGACCTTACATACATCATTCCTGTAAAGTTTGGCTGAATTTGCTTTAGTTGTTTCAGAGGAGAAGATGAAAATGTGAATTTCCAAAGGGTCCAATGTTAAACCTAAGTTCTGCGCTGGCTACCATGTTTTTTATCGTATCGGAAAGAAATGAGCAATCTTTGTAAAACACCTTCCATACATCATTCCTGTAAAGTTTGGTTGAATTTGCTTCAGTAGTTTCAGAGGAGAAGATGAAAATGTGAAAAGTTTAACGGATGGAAGACGGGTCAGGTGAGCTAAAAATCGATCAAATCAAATTCTGAAATAGGAGATGCATATCTACATTAGGTCATAAAGACTGTGTTTAAGTTTCCTGAAAATCTTTTCACTGGTTCAGGAGGAGGAGCGGATAACAGATGGGTACCAACAGGTGTAATGGATGGACACCTCCATCACTATATACCACCCCCTTTTCAAAGGGGGAAGGGGTGTGGTAAGCGAGGGTATAATAAAAAGCTTTACTAGACCAAAAATTCTGTTAAGGAACATACTGAATACTTTATACAAATTATAACATTTCAAGATCTTATTATACTGTATAGGGCTTTATATTCGCGGTCCGAAATTTTCGCGGTTTCCAGTGTTGGATTTATTCGAGGGGATTTATATTCGCGGATTTTTAGTGTAAGTTATTATGTTCATATATATTTAGGTTTACAGTAAAATATTCGCGGGTACAAATTTTCGCGGTTATTGTTTCAAACGCGAATAGCGCGAAAATTAATACCCCGTGAAATATAACAACCATACAGTACTTAAATACAATTAAAATTTTCGAAAGGAAATATGGGTGACCATGCCTTATTTTATAATAACGTAATCTTAACAAATGAGATCCAGAATATGCTTAGAATTTTTACTACAGGAGCCAGCTGGGCTTCCAACACATGAAAGTAAGGGCACTTAAAATATAGAGCCTAATTATACCAGATGACATGATCCCTGTACTCTTCGAAAAGAAACTTGGTTATGCCCCCTTCACATACACAATTTTTTCTTACAAAACATTATGGATCTTTTAAATTTACAAGATTAGTGATTAGTAAAACTTTAAGACGAATCCTTGTGAATAAAAAAACATTTACTTGTGAATTTGGATTTCTTTACAATGAGTTGTGAGTACGAACAACCACTGAATGATGTACAAAGAATGAATGTGATGTAGTTACTACAAAAATATGTGTCTAACAGACACAATGCTCTGCCTTACAACTATTTTGAACAACGCTATATTCAGTGGAGGCTTTAGGGGCACCCCTTAGGTTGGAAAATATTTAAAATTCCTAGGGGTTTTTTGGAAGATTTGGTTCTGGACCCCCTTTTTGAATAATTATGGGTAAGGGCCCCCTTTGAAGAAAGACTGGATCCGCCAATGATATTTCGTGATCAGGAAAGCATGAAGTTGGTTGCATGGATATATTTTTATTATTTCTGTTTTATTGTACCCTAATCAGTATTTAATTTAATGGGTGTTTAATAATAATAGCATACATCCTTCACAGAAAAGAAACTTAGACCTATGAATAAATCTCAAACCATCCCCCTTTTTCCATGATCAGTGATGCATGAAGTTGGTGGCATGAGTATTATTATGATTTTTGTTTAATCATACCCTAATTTGTATTTATATAAAGTCTCATGATAATAGCATACATCCTTCACAGAAAAAAAACTTCAACCTAATAAGGGTAAATCTTATAATACCCCCCTTTTTTCCATGATCAGTGAAGCATGAAGTTGGTAGCATGATAAATATTTATTATGATTTTTGTTTAATTATACCCTTATGTGTATTTATTCAAAGTTTTATGATAATAGCATATTTCCTTCATACATACAGAAACAAAAATTCAACCTGAGGGTAAACCTGACTTGGTACAGACGGATGAACAAATGGACAAAAAATGTATGGGTGTTCCACGGAACACATGTGTCACCTGCACTATATATTTAAGATTTCCTGTGTGCATAACAATGTGTCTGTAAGACACGGATGCCCAGCCAATAAATTTATCGCAACAGATTAACTCAAGTCAATCATTCATAAAATTCGTTTCCTGTCACTGAATTGTGATGAAATCAAAAATTTAACCAAAGTCATTCAACCATAAAATGTAGGTCATGGTCACCCAATTGTTGTTGAAATGGACAGATCTCTTTTAGCTGAATGTTACAGTAATATTATGATGCTACAATACATAGTAGTTGAGAAAAAGACTTAAACACAAAACTTAACCAAAGTAACTGAAGTGTAAAATGTGGGTCAAAGCCACCTAATTGTCAATGACTTGGGTAGTACTCATCAAGCCAATTAATTTGATGAAATATCATAGTCCTATAATGTGTAGTTGTTGAGAAATGGACTTTAACGCAAAACTTAACCAAAGTCACTGAAGGGTAAAATGTAGGTCAAAGAAACCTAATTGTCATAGATTTGGGTAGTACTCATTAAGGCAATTAATTTGATGAAACATCATTGTCCTATAACATGAAGTTGTTGAGAAATGGACTTTAACACAAAACTTAACCAGGGTCACTCAACCATGAAATATAGGTCAAAGTATCAAACTGCCTAGTGAACTATGTAGTACTATCCAAGATCTACCTACTGGTCTATTATCATTGTTCTATGCCTTACAGTTTCTGAGAAATAGACTTAAACGCAAATCTTAAACGGACGTACGGACGGACGGACGTACAAGGGTAACACTATATGCCCTTCCACATTCGTGGGCGGGGCATAACAAAATGCACAGTGCACATCTTCAACATATACTGAAGCATTCCTTCAAGTTTGGTTGAAAAGTGTCAAGGGGTTTAGGAGGAGTTGCGGATAATGGAGACGTACACTCAACACTCCAATAAGCTAAAATAACAAAGGCCAAAAACAGCGTAAAATCTGGAAAAAAACAAAATGCATGGTGCACATCTTCAGCATATACTGAAGCCTTCCTGCAAGTTTGGCTGAAAAGAGCCGAGCCGTTTAGGAGGAGTTGCAGATAATTGAGACGTACCCTCAACACTCCAAATAAGCTAAAATAACAAAGTCCAAAAACGTGTAAAAATCTGGAGAAAACAATTAAAGAAAAACAAAATGGATGGTGCACATCTTCAACATATACTTAAGCATTCCTGAAAGTTTAGTTGAAAAGTGCCAAGCGGTTTAGGAAGAGTTGCGGATAATGAAGACGTACACTCGACTCTCCAATAAGCTAAAATAACAAAGGCCAAAAACAGCATAAAATCTGGAAAAAAACAAAATTAAAGAAAAACAAAATGCATGGGGCACATCTTCAACATATACTGAAGCATTGCTGCAAGTTTGGCTGAAAAGTGCAGAGCCGTTTAGGAGTTGCGGATAATGGAGACATACCCTCAACACTCCAAATTAGCTAAAATAACAAAGTCCAAAAACACGTAAAATCTGAAAAAAACAAAATTAAAGAAAAACAAAATGCATGGTGCACATCTTCAACATATACTGAAGCATTCCTGAAAGTTTGGTTGAAAAGTGCCAAATGGTTTAGGAGGAGATGCGGTTAATACTAAAAAATTTTGAGCCATACAGACGGACAGACAGACAGACGCAAGACGACGGAGAGTGATCCCTATGTGTCGATCCTGCACTAGGTGCTGGCGACACAACACGGAATGGATGGATGGACGGACCCCAACACTATATGCCCCCTACTATTGTAGGCGGCACATAATAAAAATTTACATATGTTTACGAATAAATGCAAGCAACATATGAGTGAATAGGAGGTATCTAAGAATTCTTGCAAGCACAAAAATCATTGCCATTTGATCCTAGCTTCTACAGATAATTTACTAATTATTTGCATTATTTAACAAGTTTTTACAAATATTTGAGAATTAGTTACGAGTGTTTTACAAATGGTAATCAATTTACTTTGTAAATAACGTTTGCTTATGCATGTATAAATTTTGACTAAATAACCTCACTCAGGCTAAAAATGAACATTAAAGGAGAAGAAATATGTTCTACTATAAAAAAAAACTTTATATTGTAAAAAACATCCTTAGACTTTTTTCTACAAGCACAGACGGAATAAAGAGAAAATTGACATTATCGAAACTTTAGAAGGGGGACACGATTCATATTTGTGTGGCAACCCAATGTTATTATAACATGGTTTAAATTATTATAAATACTAGCATTTACAGTCAAACCTGTCTTACATGTATGTGACCTTCCAAGGGAACCTCAAAATAGGGTCACCTTAGACAGGAGGTCTTTTAATACAGGTTCAATTTACAAAGAAAAGCACTATGAAGGAATATTAAAAGGAGGGTCATAAAAGACAAGTTTTTGCTTAATAGAAGTGGTCGCTAAGGCAGGTTTGAGTGTATTTGAAAAGAATTCTCAAAGTACATGTACTTGTATAAATTCGAAAAGTAACAGATTATATTCTCAAAATGATGGCATGAATAAGTGATCATTCGTAAATCAATAGGAAAATGGCCATTAACTACTCACAATTATTCATAAATAAATCATGAAACATTTGAGGAATGAAATTGTCCACGATTTATTGCAAATATTTTATAATTTGTTGCTATCAATTAATGATGACTAATGAATTGTTAAGATTGTTTTGAGAGCTTTGTATGGATGAAATAATTGATAGATTCATGGACATGCATGCAAAAAATTTCGACATGTCAAAAAATTTTCATGTCCTTACACAAATATCTGGCAATGTCTAGCAGTTTTTAACAATTGTTGGCGAGTTGAATAGGGATGCTTGCAGCGACTGCAAATCAATCATTAGAAGGATTCGTAAGAGAAATTAGTGTATCAATTGCAATTACTTTATGAATTGTTGTGATCCATCAATGATGGCTAATGAATTTTTAAGATTGGTTTGCGAGCTCTGTATGGATGAAATAATTGATAAAGATTCATTGACATCTTGGGATGCTTGCGAACGACTATGAATCAATCAATTGTAAGGATTCATAAGAGAAATTTGTGTATGTGAAGGGGATATCAAGAAAAAAATAGATTATTTTTACTGTAAACCTAACACAAACTTTAACCAGAGTTACTCTTTGTTAAGGCTATAGGTACTAAATTCTTATCAGGTACCACATAATTGCCAAAAGGCCAAAGAAATTCTTCTGCATACTCGTACAATCTCAGATGTAGACTTAATGCAAACTCTAACCTCAGTCACTCATACATGAAACATAGGTCAAGATGACAGAAGTTTTCTCAGGGACCCTATGATTATCCAAGTTGCATCTATTTGATTTACAAAATACTATTCTTTTTCCGGCTCTAATATTTCAGATATAGACTTTATGCAAACCTTAACATGAATCACCTATGCAAGATGTAGTTCCAGAGACATATAATTACAGAGATTGGCAAATTGACAAATTCTCGTGAAATCTCACCGCCATTGAGACTTCGATAAAACTTCCACTTCACAAACATAAATCGCTAATATCTCGATAATGTATGAAAATATCATAATAAAACTATCTAAACACAACCACAATGGAGAAATACTTTCCAGTTTTTATGACTAGGAAGTTGTAATCACAGAAATAAAAGAGGAGTTTCAAAAGTAAACAAGGCACATCATGATCTTCGTTGTCAGATTTCCACATGAAGTCTCCACTTAATTTGCCAATATCTTTTTTATTAATCAGTTTCTAATTCAAATTTTCGAAACACAACTATAAAATAATTAACGAAAACCATTCAAGTTTCAGTTTAGAAATATGTCGACTAAATTAGAAGTAGTTTAAGAATTTCTGATGTAGCCATACCGTGTTTATTATGATTAGTATGGGGTGATAGTAGAGTTGCCAATCTCTGTAATTATATGTCTCTGGTAGGTCAAAGCTATTAAATCTTTATCAGAAACATCATGACTATCTAAAGTGCACCTACTGACAAAATATTATTTCCCTACCTGCTCTTGTGTCTGAGACACTCATGTTTGGAATAAAGGTGAAAGTGAGTATCAGTAAACTCACAACTATCCAAGGCACATCTACTGATCTTCTACCTGTTATAGTATCTCAGATCTGGGCTTTCATCCAAACTTTAACATGGGTCACTCAAACATGAAATGTAGGTATAGGTAAACTTTTTTCATACCAACATCAAGAATTCTAAAGACTACATCTGTGGATCCTTTAATTACTTGTAGTTTGAAAGATACAAGGAGTTTAACTTGGTGATAGACAAAGGGATGGACATACAGGAGAAGGGACAGATGGACAAGTGGGAGAAACAGTATATCCCCTCCCCCAACTGTGTTGAGCGAGGGGATTATTACTCCTATGGCTATTTAAAGTAAACATACCTAGATGCAGCCCTTCTCTCTGCTTCTCCAAAGCTAACTCTGTATAGTTTCTTTTCTATCATCCTCTCTGCTTCTCCAAAATCTATCATATCTATAGGCATCTTTCCTTTCCGTCGTTTTCTTCTCCCAAACTCATCAACAGAGGAACCTGATGATGACCTTGACCTTGATCTTGATTTCTCTTCACTTGATGATGAACTGCTTGACCTTGACCTTGACCTAGAATAAGATGATCTTCTGCTGTGTACAGATGCTAAAGATGATGAGGATATTGGACTAGGTTGACAATCTGATTCTGCTGACCTAGATCTTGACCTTGATGTTCGAGATGACCTTGAATGTTCAGAAACTCTGCTTGATGACCTAGAAGCTTGACTTGTCTTCCGTTTCTTCCTATCTGGTTTACTTGTATCTTTCTCTACTGCAGCACCAGGTGAGGAACGCCGTCTGCTTCCACTGATTGCTGGGCGTGGCTTATATAAATCTGATGTTTCATATCTCTGTGATTTTTTGTGGTCTTTGTCTGATCTGAAAAACACAAAGCAAACATATCAACTCACTTCATGTGACCATGCAATATCATAACAAGGGGTTCGGATGGAAAGCCAAAAATAATCTAAATTACAGACTACTCAAAAATTTGTGAATGAATTTCGTATATTACTGCAAAAAATAGCAGTAAGCTTTTTTCGAATTGATATATGAACCCTACTAATACCCTCATACAAAACAAAATATAATGTAAAATCAGAGGCATTATTTTCACTCTGACAGACTTTTGATATCTGTAATGGCCTTTTTATTTATTTTCCATAAACAAAAATTTACACAAATTAATTTTTCTGCACAGCAGTCAATTCTCGGTTGGACAAAACAATATGGAATCTTAAATATATACCGGTAGTAATGAAATTCAGTGTTAGGTTACTAGCATATATAAATAAATGCCATAATATCAGGACTATGCTTCATGAAAAAATGGAGACTTGTGACCAGTTATTACTTCTGAAATGTTATTACTAAATCATGACCCATTTTATGACTTTTGATTAAAGATCGGGTGAATTTACATTTGAGTTATGGTTGAAAATTAAATCATCAAACTTCTGTGTAAAAAGTCTAATTACTTTGCTGATTCACTACTCTGTCTTTTTCTTTTGGATCCCTTTGGAATCTCTGTGAGAGATTCATCAGACACATCACTGAGTGGACTTGATGGTCTTTTGGTATCCTCTGAGCTATTTACACTCTGTTCCTGAGCACTGGATATCGATGACTCCTCAGTCTGAGCGTTGGCTGTTTCTATAGCTTGAGAGTAAACTTCATCTTGTGTTGGTGTAGCAGGAGATGGAATCATGTCCTCCATGAAAACTAATAATAAACAATAATTCTTATTTTATTGCGGAGTAGAAATTTTGCAAGGAGTGAAAAAAAAACTTTTATTTTGCTTGCTTCTTATGCTAATAATTTGCAACGATATCTGTTACTACATGCATATTTTTTTTTCTTTCATTCTGGTTATGACACTGAAGAAATATATTGATGTCTGGTTGATTATTTTAGTACTTCAGTGTTATTTTATTCTATAAACATTACTCAAGTAAAGGAACATGCCAAAATAACTGTAAAATGTCAGATTTTCATTTATGGCGTATTGTGATCAACAATATGCCTTAATTTACTGCATTTTCCAAGATCTAATACCAAAATCACTTCCATGCATTAAAAAAGACACAATACTAAAACTATCACTAATGACAGAAAACAGAAGCACCCCAAAAATGTTTTTTAGAAATTTGTTCTGGTCAAAAGCTGGGCCTTTTCAGTTGAGTCAGCAGCCATTACTGAATAAAAATATTTTTACATTTGGATCAGATTGTTATATCCCGGTTCCTCCCTGTTTAATACCAAGGGGGGTACTCTCAATTATCATCTGTACCTAGGCTGGTCCACGGAAAAAAAGTTTAACCCCAAAAAATAGTACTTTTTTCAAACTACAACCAAAAAATAGTTCTTTTTCAAATCACCCCAAAAAAATAGTTGCTTAAATAAGTGAACCCAAAAAAATATGTTAGAAAAATAACACTTAAATATATACATGTTGCAATTAACATAAAAGAAGAAAATTGAAATTAAACTGACAAAATTTAAAAGTTTCCTCAGTTTAACATCTTATATAAAGGACTACGCCAAGCGCAGCATGATACGACCGCAGCATGTCGACCACTGAAATTTCAACAAAAGTAGTTTAGAGTGAATGTGGACACAGTAAAGAGCTTGACAAAATAATTAGATGGACACAAAAAGAAGCTTGACACAGTTATTAGCTGATCACTTACTGATGAAAAAAACATAAGAGCTATGCAAAATATGTACTATCAACTAAAACTTTACATCCATAGAAATTCAAAGAAAAAATTCCATCGAAATCTGATGAAAAATAAAGATATGACATATTTAGAAAAATTGCAATTTCGGCCCCTTTGACCCCATGTAGCTCAGAAATGGTAAGAGCCAAGCTAAATCTGTTTCCATACCTCTGAAAGCTTAGATCAAGAGGAATCCAAAGAAAAAAATCCCATTGAAATCCGATGAAAAATAAAGATTTGACAAATTTAGATAAATTGCATTTTTGGCCCCTTTGACCCCTTGTAACTCGGAAACGGTAAGACCTACACAAAAGCCGTTGGCATAATACTGAAAGCTTAGATCAAGAAGAAGCCAAAGAAAAAAATCCCATCGAAATCCGGTGAAAAATAAAAATTCTACATGATCTGCAAATTCGCAATTTTGGCCCGGAAAGGAAACAAGTTATCAAAAATCTAATAGCTGAGCGCCATATTAATTTTTCACAAGGAATCCATTTAAAGAAACTGCATCAAAATCAGACTTAAAATAAAAAATTTATTTTCTTGGAGATTTGCCCCTGTTGGGCCCCATTTATCTCGTGAGCCGTACATGCTATGTGAAATACGTTGGCATACTCCAGATTGGAAATTTCCTCAGGAGCACACTGAAAGAAACCCCATCAAAATCCGATTAAAGGGGAAGTTCACTCAAAAAATTAAATTTGATATGTTATTCAAACATGTATTTTAAAACGTTGTTGCCGTGACCCGTTTTCAGATCTTAAGTAGTTATTCTATAATTTGTGTTTTTGTATGAAAATTTTAACAAGCAGGGGGCTGCCATATTGACTTCTTCCGGTACCTTATACAAGGCTTCCGGTACCTTATATAATATGATTTGATTGGTCAATACTCGATATCCATATACCATATAGGAAAAATAAACTACAATGTACGCTATCAATTTACGATCAAAACATGAACATCAAGTTAGGGAAAAAATATTAATTGTCCGAATTTTGAGTTTCTATTAGTAATAAAAAGAAAATGTTAAAGAAACTAACCCTTTTTAAAAGAATGTAAATTTCGTGCATACCTTTATTTTACTCCTTTCAAAAACGAATGTGCACACGTGCGGATATTTTTCACGGTTAAGAAATTGTGCACTTACACTTCGTTGTTGACAAAGTAACATGTTACCTTGTTAATTGTAATTGTTTATTGTCATTAATTAAAACCCCAGGTGGCCCGTGTGACACAGGTGAATAATTTGTTCAGGTGAATTTTTTGTTCAGGTGGTCACCTGTGACACGCACGCCACAGAACTTATTGCGTGTTTATTATGTATGAATATATGCTTGTAAACAAGTCAATGGATCATTTAATAGTCCATAGTCGGAATAATGCTTGTGATGCAGTTGCGATTTTCATCCGAAAAAAAATTTGTGTATCCAGATATATTGTAACTTTCAAAGCATATTTGTTTCCATTAAAAATTTATAAATATTTCATTTTCAAGTACTATTCATAATGATGTGTGAAATTACAGAATACAGAATTTCCACAAGTTTTGTTTTGCAACAAAAAGAGGGGCTTACGCATACAAAAGATACTGTCCTAGTCAGCGAGGTTAAAAAAACCGGAGTTTTTATTATGCTGATGTGCGTGATTAGGATTATGTGTCTTGTGCTTTTTTACTAATATGGAACTTCTTCATATTGTCCCGACTCAACACGTATTCTGATGAGACTTACGTGCTAGGCTCCTTATGCACGTGTCCTCATATTTCCACTAACTGCTATGTACGCAATCATATAATGGATCAAAACGTGTATGAAAAGGAAAAATTCTTCAGTCTTAGAAAAAAAAAAAAACGTTTACCACAAGTAATAAGTAAACAAATAACAAACCAAGAAATCTTTAAAGGAAATTAGAGACAGATTTGCCACACACGTGTCTTTTTTTTAATTTAAAAGAAAAAAATTGTCAGTTAATTTTTCTTTCAATCGCTGAACTTTTGTACAGTACACTTCATGTACAACATAATCTTAGTCACCTGGTAACGATGTTTATTGTGGTTTGTTTATTCTCACCAAAACTTTACCCCACCTTCGCTAGGTGTGGCACACGCCTGTACACGTATTAAAGGTAATCATAAAATTTACCGCATGTGACTTTATGATATTTACAAGTTATAGAAGCAAAAGGTCTTATTATCATAAAACGGTGCTTTGTTTGTATTATAGTCTGAAAAGGGTGTTTTTGAAAAGTAAAACCAAACTAATATGAATTTAACAACGTCAATTTATTAATCATTTATACTGTATAATTATGTATTTCACAGAAAAATAATACGAAAATTTTGCCGATTTCCGATCAATATATCAGCTTTTGTAATTAAAAACCTTTGCGCTCAAGTCTCGGCTGTAAGTTTGAGATCCGACATCCATGTCTTGTAGTATCATATTTTCTGTTCTATCCGCTTTCAAATGCATCAAGAATACATCAAGCATTTTTTAACTAACTTGTTTCAAACCTATATTTAGGCAAGAGTGTAACAGTCTATTTATTTCACGACAAATAATCTTTCCGGAATACATTATTTAAGCCGCGAGTATGTTACGGAATAAAGTACACTAGTATATCACCAACATAATAAAATGGAAGGTATGCACTAGGACTTGCTTACACAAGTTCCCCTTACTTCTGACAGAGACATATAAAATGCTTTTATATGTCTCTGCTTCTGATAAGACTGACACATAGTCAAGAAACAGGATTTTTAACATAAATGGAATTTTCAATTTATTAGTCAATTTATTAACCCGAATACATAAACACAATTTCAATCTGGGACTAGTTAAATGTAGATTAAATTTTAGCTTCAATTGTACCCGGATAAAAACTTCACGTGGGGAATTCTTTATATTTTATTTTCATACCTATTTGATCACCCCAAACTGATAAAATACATATATAGTAAGGCGTAATTTTGTAATTTGTGTAAGCCGACAGCTCTGCCCCGGGGAGAGTGCCGGACAC
>MJUU01045990.1:114820-125619 GCA_002080025.1 Modiolus philippinarum | reverse complement strand
TATTAATATGAGAACGAAAATAATAAAACGATCACCTATTCAGATGCTAAAAAATAAGCAAAATATTTCGTTGATTTTAAATTATCATACAGGTAAGTGATTTTTGAAAAATCAGAAAACCTGACCAGTACAACGAAACTGTGATTCGAAAATGTAATTATAAATTCCGCATGGTAACACAATGTTATTTTTATAATAATTGTACGTGTCACTTTTCCGCAGTATACATGTACAGCGGTAATTAGATGTTGTGATATCGATTGTGTCGCCACCTATGTATACATGGCGGACCTCCAGTACTAATTTCTTGACATTTCTAAGTTCGTTTTTTGACTTTATAGATAAAGATATAATTTTTTTGTCGATGTATCATCGATGTTTGACATGTAAATACCAGAATATCAAATTTTGATTTTTGACTGAACTTCCCCTTTAAGTATTAATTATAGAAAAGCATTGCAGGACCTAGATATTGAAGTTTACTCTAAAAATCCTCTGACCTGTGATTGTTCCAGTTCATCTTTTATATACCAACCATCTGGCCACGTTATTACAGGTAATCTGAATATCATTGAACAGTTCGAAAGATGGAAAGTTACAAATAGGAAAAATGAAAGGATATAGAGTGAATGTACATGTGACAAAAACGAGAACTCCAGTTTATCAAGGACAGGGCTTTTATTCCTGTCTACATCTTGATGTCGCCTGAGGGTCTTTAACTAGAGGTGAACAATTTTCACCCCCTCAAGCGCGATCAAGAAGGCCCCTAGCGTGCACTTAAGCGGTATTCTTGACAAAAATTATATCAAGGTCACTCTCTTGCTCCCCACCCGCCATGGAGTGCCAACTTGGGCGATGCTCAGGGTTATCCAGCTGAAAGCACCAGGGNCATGGTATATTTCTTCATTTTCTATGCAAACAAAACAACCAAAAATATGACATATTTGCCTACCCCCAAAAAATATCTTACAATTATTAATACCCCAAAAAAATAGTTAATAATATTTCTAACCCCAAAAAATAGCTTGGAATTTCTAGAACCCAAAAAAATAGCAAAATTTGGAAATTTACACCCAAAAAAATAGTACCAGCCTAGGTAAGGGAAAAAATTTGGAGTACCCCCCTGGGGTTTAATCCGTCCTTTTGGTAATATAAAAGTCCTCTCCTACCTCATACACCTTATAAATTATTATAAAGTGTGGGTTAAAGAACATACGGTAAAAATCTTTTATCAGCATTTATCATGTTTACTTTGGTGATTGTTGTCTGATTGACATCTACATAACTTCACATTTAATTCTAAATTTCCAGTTTACTCAGATACCATCATCTTACCTTCAACTTTTAACTGTCTTCCATCTTCAAGAATAACCTCCCCTTCAATGGTTTCACACACTTCCTGTGTCTGGTACCCTGTTTGACTTTGTGGGTCAGCCTGGTAGCCTGTTTGACTTTGTGAATCATCTACTACATGAATATATTCAATATTATCTGTAACAACTGTTTCTTCAATTGCTTGCTCCTCAATGACAACTTCTGTGTAGCTTTGACTAGAAAATGGCTGCTTTTTCTCCGTAAAAATTGATGTGAATTCATCTGATGTATACCTTTTTAAAAAATAAAAAAAATAACTAAAAAAAACTAGAAGTGGGAGCAGTCGGAAACAATAGCTAATCCCTTTGCCAGCTTTCAAGATATAATAACCTAATAACCTAAATGTAATCTAGAGATGTATGAATGTAATAGGTCCATCCACTGAACATTAAGATCATTGATGTGTAACATACAGTATATCTGATATGAACATTAATGGACACTTCAACCCATGAAAGTCAGTAAAGTGTAAAATGTAGGTCAAAGTGACCAAATCATCATCTGAAGCTGCAAGACTCCAAGATGCAGCCAATGACAAAAGATGATTGATGTATGTGACTAATGTAGTATCTAAGATATGAACCTTAACACAAACTATAACCTGAGTCATTGAAGCATAAAATGTAGGTCAGACTGATCATATTATCATCTCAAGCTGCATCACTCTCCAAGATGCAGCCACTGACCAAAGATGATTGATGTGCCACATGTAGTTTCTCAGATATGAACCTTAACGCAACTTTAACCTGAGTCCTGAGGTGGAATGCACGGACACTCAGATGGATGGGCGAGATGCTATATTCCCTTCCCAACTCCATTGGGTGACAGGATAATAAAAATTCTCCAAGTATCATTATCATAACTCCATAAAATTGTACATCACTTAAAGGATGCATATTATTATTTCACAAGGTTTTTTTTCAGAAATAGACGGTATACATTTTCCTCAAATCTTGGTTCAAAGAAAGATAACTCTTATACAAAAAATAAAAAAAACTGAAGATCTTTAATATGGTGGCTTTGAGTTGCTATTACTCCCCTTTGGGTAATTGTCTCTTTGACCCATTCCCCGTTTTCCTTCTTTTTCCTATGCCAAGAAATGTCTGTTTTTAATCAGCTGTTGCAAACAAGTGGAGTTTGGAAAAAAAAGATTATGTTATCTTTTATCTTGAATATAAATCATTTAAAGGTTCATGTATAATATGTATTTTAATGATAAATTCAAAAACAAGTCATACTATTCAAATTTTAATTAACTTCATAATGAATGAAACTCAGATGTTTGGAAAAAATTGAGTTACAATTGCGTCTCTCACCCTGGGTTTCTAACATCACACTCACAGAAAATATAAGACAAATATAGATTACACCAAGATCCAGTTCATACCATATTTTATCCACCAGAGATAATTACCGGTAAATTTAAAAATTTTAATTACGAGGCTTGCCAAGCTTTTTAAAATTTTCAAATTTAACTATCATGAGTGGATAAAATGATAATAATCAGGATAAAGTGGTGTAATCTTTGTCCCTAATAACAAATGATAAACACCGAGAGTTGTATTCTGAAAAGATTTGGTGGGAAATACTAAGCGGTTTTATTCAACATAATCATGTTGAATTTGAAAATTTATCCAACCGGTCAAAACCAGTTTAAATTTCACATATCATTAGAGAAAAAATTTTAGACAATGTTTCTATCGATTTAAACTTATAAAGAATTTGCCAGTATCTAAAATTTTAGTTTTTATACAACCGTTGGCGTCGTCGGCGTCTGTGGACAGCATAACTTTGCTTCTAGTGGACGGATCTTATGAAATTTTTGTATGATGTATTTTGGCACACGTGTAAACAGAGGTTTTAATTTTGAGTTGGTGGCCTTGCCCGTTTTAGAAAAAGGGGCCAAAAAGGGGTGAAATTGGGTGTTTTCACATATTTGACTATAGAATCTTTATTATTTATTGGATTTTGATGGGGTTTGTTTCAGTGTGCTACTGAGGAAATTTCCAATCTGGCAACAGATTTCACATAGCATGTACTGCTCATGAGATAAATGAGGTCAAATAGGGGCAAATCTCAAAGAAATATTTTTTTTATTTTAAGTCCCATTTTGATGCAGCTTTTTTCAATGGATTCCTTGTGAAAAATTAATATGGCACTCAGCTATTAGATTTTTGGTAACTTGTTTCCTTTCCCAGCTATGAGAGGCCGAACAGGGTCAAAATTGTGAATTTGCAGTTTATTTAAAATTTTTATTTTTCATCGGATTTCGATGGGATTTTTTTCTTTGGATTCCTCTTGATCTAAGCTTTCAGTAGTATGCCAACGGATTTGGTGTAGCTCTTACCGTTTCCGAGCAAAAAGGGGTCAAAGAGGCAAAAATTGCAATTTTTTGAATATGCCAAATCTTTCTTTTTCTTTTTTTCGGATTTTGATGGGATTTTTTTCTTTGAATTCCTCTTGATCTAAGCTTTCAGCAATAAGAGAAAGGATTTGGTGTAGCTCTTACCGTTTCCGAGCTACAAGGGGTCAAAGGGGCCAAAATAGCAATTTTTCTAAATATGTCAAATCATTATTTTTCATCGGATTTCCCTGGGATCTATTCCTTTGGATTCCTCTTGATCTAAGCTTTCAGGGATATGCCAACAGATTTGGCGCAGCTCTTACCGTTGCCAAGGTACAAGGGGTCAAAGGGGCCAAAATTGCAATTGTCAAATCTTTATTTTTCATTAGATTTCAACGGAATTTTTGTCTTTGGATTTCTCTTGATGTAAGCTTTTAGATGATAGTAACATATTTTGCATAGCTCACACAGTTTTATTTATCAATAAGTGATCATAAGGGTTGATTTTTTTCCCTAAATTGTGTCCCGCTAATAACTGTGTCAAGCTTCTTTTTGTGTCCATCTTATTATTGAGTCAAGCTCTTTACTGTGTCCACATTCACTTTAAACTACTTTTGTTGAAATTTCAGTGGTCGACATGCTGTGGTTGTACCATGCTGCGCTTGGCGTAGCCCTTTATTTGTCTTATATTTTTTCACTAATATGTAAAATCTATGTCAGTCTTTGATTCCCTTTACTCTTATAAACCTTCAATACAAATTCTTTTATTATTTGTTGTCTACGTAATGCTAATTTACCTTCTATTTTGAGTTTATTGTCTACATAATGCTAATTTACCTTCTATATCAAGTTCTTTGTCTAAGTAATGCCAATTTACCTTCTATTTCGAGTTCGTTGTCTACGTAATGCTAATTTCTTTTCCATTACTTTCTGTTCTTTCAATTCCATTTTAAGTTCAGCCTTTGTTTTCCTTTTCTTCTTGTCTGGGGAACCAGGAACTTTTTCAGGACTAAGCTCTTCAATACTATCAGTTCTATCAACCCTCTCGCTAGAATCTGTTTGTACTGCAATCATTAGAAAAAGATATGCTGAATAAAGCACTACATTTATTTGATAATGTGACTTCAAGGTACTCTAAATGTATATGGAAGTTTTAATAAACAAGAGGCTCTCAAGAGCCTGTATCGCTCACCTGGGCCACGGCTGACATATGCAGTTAAAATAGTCCCAATGTTTAAGGGCATTATTTTCAAATTTGTTAATAGACATTGATGCAATATTATCATAAGTTAAACTATGTTCCAGACTAGCAGCTATTTTGGATCGGATGCAGTTCTTTTGGCCAAGTTTGGATCCAATTGGCCCAGTAGTTTCAGAGGAGAAGATCTTTGAATGTCTTTTCCCAAAGGGTCCAATGTTATAACTATAATCCTCGCTGGCGGCCATCTAAGGACTACTGTGGCCAAGTTTGGTTTCAATTGGCTGAGTAGTTTCAGAGGAGGAGATCTTTGAAAGCGTTTTTCCATAGGTTCCAATGTTAAAACTATGATCCCAGCTGGCGGCCATCTTGGATACAGCGCGGATCTGAAAAACAACTTTTTTGCAGGGGACCATCTAAGGACTATTGTGGCCAAGTTTGGTTTCAATTGGCCCAGTAGTTTCAGAGGAGAAGATCTTCAAATGTCTTTTGGCATAGGGTCCAATGTTAAAACTATGATCCCGGCTGGCGGCCATCTTGGATATAGCGTGGATCTGAAAAACAACTTTTTAGCAGGGGACCAACTTAGGACTATTGTGGCCAAGTTTTGTTTCAATTGGCCCAGTAGTTTCAGAGGAGAAGATCTTTGAATGTGTTTCCCATAGAGTCCAGTGTTAAAACTATGATCCCCGCTGGCGGCCATCTTGGATATAGCGCGGATCTGAAAAAACATTTTTTTTTGCAGGGGACCATCTAAGGACTATTGAGGTCAAGTTTGGTTTCAATTGGCCCAGTAGTTTCAGAGGAGAAGATCTTTGAATGTCTTTTCCCATAGGGTCCAATGTTAAAACTATGATCCCCGCTGGCGGCCATCTTGGATATAGCGCAGATCTGAAAAACAACTTTTTTGCAGGGGACCATCCAAGGACTATTGTGGCCAAGTTTGGTTTCAATTGGCCCAGTAGTTTCAGAGAAGAAGATCTTTGAATGAAAAGTTTACACCGGACGGACGGCGGACGGACGGACGACGGACGAAAAGTGATGGCAAAAGCTCACCCTGGCTATAGCCAGGTGAGCTAAAAACATGACATAAACACCCCATTGATTATCATCATACTGTGGAAATAGACATGTTTAAAACTTCCTTGCCTAAGATGTGACTCCTAATTATCAAAAAAAGATACAAGAAATACTACTGAAATTATTTAAAAAAAACCCCTAAAATAACATTAGATTCTTCTATCTTTACTTTTCTTTAAAACTTTCGTCAGTACATGTATTTACCCTTTTCAGAACTTTCATCTGATTTTTGGTCTTGACTTTTCTTTCTTTCTTCTCTAATTCTGGCTTTTTCTTCCTCTCTTTCCTTCTTTTTAGCTTCCAATTCTGCTCTTCTTTGTGCTCTCTTTACATACCGTTCTTCTTTTTCTTTTGCCTACAATAAGATAAGTTTGTGTTACAATATAAACAAAATAATTAAAACTTGATTACATCTGCAAGGCCGTCTTTAATTAATTCTATGTTTAACGTCACCCACATGCTTAGGTTTTTGAAATTTTTTGAAAATAAAAAATCAAACAAAAGTTTAGTGTAGTCTGCTATTTCCAGGTTCCAGGCAATATCTGTCATTAATTTAACAGTCCGCTCTTGAATTGATGACAAATTTTCAAAGGAAAGTGAAATGAACAGTTTAATGTCAGTCAAAAATTCAAAATACATGTGTGAAATATAATTTCAAGTACAGTCGAACCTCGTTATGTCGAACTCGTTTGTCTCGAAATCTCGGATGTGTCGAAGTGAATGGCGAGTCCTGGCAAAATTCCCCTTTGATTAATGCATTTTTACGTCTGATAACTTGAACTCGGATTATTAGAATTCTCGGATAACTCAATATAAATTGTTGTATCGTGAAAAATTTATAATGCAAATTTACAGTGAAGTGTCGAAGTTGAGGTCAAATTGCATAATCGTATCTAATATGTTTGCCAATATATATAAAAACAAGTAGTATGTGAATGTTTCATGTAATGAAATTATGTTTTTTTTAATTTTTGTATGCACGGTATCATGACCATCAACCTGGTGATGCATATCGAACGGCACGACCGCCAGTCTCTGTTGTAGCAAGAAAGCATATGTAAATCTCGAACTCTGATGTCTTGAACCTCGGATAACTCGAATAATTTTGTATAGTCCCTTCGACTACGACTTATCGAGGTTCAACTGTATGTATATGCATCAAAATTGTGAAAGATATTTTACTTTTTTTGTTTAGAATTTTTGTTTGTTTCTTCTCTTCCTCCAGTGTTGTATTGATTAAAAAGTGTGTTCTAAACATGGCAATAAAATTAACAAAAGCATTAAAGGTCAAAGAGCCAGTTTCCAGTTTACACAAATTCCTGTCATCAAAACATGTATCAGAATAGTTTTTTGAAAATTTCAGTACTTGTCTGGTTTCCATAGCAACCAAGTATTCCACTTTCTATTACAACCCATTCTAGTTATACATATTAATGAAATAAAAAAAAAGAGCATTTAACAGAATACTTTTTTTCTATACTTTCAGTGCTCTTGTTAGGTTTCCATGGCAACCAAAAGCTCTACTATCCATTACAACCAATATCAAGACTACCACTGAAAAAATATTTGGCAGGGCAGGGGTTCCCCTTGTAATTTAGGTACTATATATATTTTTGAAATCCAACATTTTGAACCCCACTTTCAAAAAATAATTTGGGCAGGGGTTCCCCTAAAAAGGCTTATAATCTAGTTAATACATATTGCGGAAATGGTAAAAGAATATGTAGCAGAATACTTTTTTTTCTAAAATTTGTGTTTTCTTGCTTGGGATCCATGTTAACCTTAGCTCCACTATCCATTACAACCCATTTTGGACCACCATTCCAAAAACATTTGGGCAAAGATTCCCCTTATAATTTTAAGTAATACATATTACTAACATCAAACATTCCAAGCCCCCTTTACAAAAAAAATTGGGCAGGGGTTCCCCTTATTATAGACGTCTTAATAAATCTCCCCTGATTATGATAAGTCCGCCATTAAGAGGTAGACAGGTACCACAGACAGTACATTACTTATACTGATAAATTATTGAAAAAAGAAACACTTCCTAGCTTTTTGCATTTCAATGCATGAACTCGTTTACCTATTTTAAAAAGTTTTAATTGAAGATTGGCATTTTTTTTTTATTATTATTATTCTTAAAATTGATAGGAATATCGAAATATATATGCTTTAAGTAGATCTTATAGCACATTAAAATATTGATATTTCACTGAGTAATCACAAAACTTGAAATGGTACGTATAATGCCAGGTGTTACTATCCCAATAAACAAGTTGTCAACCTTTCCTGTGAAAAAACTCTATGTTGTCCCAATATACACAGGTATCTCTAGTCTTAGTTAAAGACACCCCAAAAAAGTGTTCTGATGTACATATTTACAGTACAGAAAGAGTGGTACCGTGACAAATCACTGTGATAGACGTGTCTCACACTGAGAGTGGATTTAAATATCTTTTTTCCTGTTAGAGATCATTTCCTGCTCTCTTTTGTATTGAGAGCTGTGTATTATACCACTTTAAATGCAGAAAAAATAATAAAGATATCTCTTACATTATGTCTTACAGATAAAAAGTTATTCAGTATCACTCTCAGAATGGGTCATGTCTATCACAGTGAATAGTCACATCACCACTCTTTCTGTACTGTAAGCTAATTTGATGCATAGTACATGTTCTAGTAATAAAACAACCATTTCTATTTGAACAATAAAACTCGTTGCTATTTCTGTTATTAAAATAATACCAGACATGAGATTTTAAGCTTAAAATCCCGCTTTTAATTTCAAATATGTTAAATGTTAATTATCAAAAAGATTCAGTTCAATATTGTTCGAATAAATCTCTTTGATCTGGTATATATGGTGACTAACAATCCTGTAAAATTTGAACGAAATCCGAGTAGTGGTTTCTGAGAAGTTGCATCCACAAGATCTGTCATTGTATAGCATTGTTTAATTTTTGAAGTCCCACAACTCCTACAATATTTGACAAATCAAAATGTCCATGCCATATGATCTAGTACATATGTTGACTAACAATCTTTAAAATAAGAATGAATTCTGACTAGCAGTTTCTGAGGAATAGTGTCCACAAGATTTGCCATTGTATAATAATGTGGAAATATTCAAAGTCCCATAACTCCTACAAAATTTGGTAAATCAAAATGGCCATGGGATATGATCTAGTACTAACAATCCTGCAAAATTTGAATGAATTCTGACAAGCGGTTTCTGAGGAGTTGCGTCCACAAAAGTGTGATATACGGACGGACGGACACAGACCATTGCTAGGTATATTCCTTGCAGTATGGCGGGGGACAAAAACAAATTTCTGTCAAAATATCAAAAACTTGACATCAGATATTGTGGAAGGACTTTTATTCATGGACTTCAATATATCCTGGTTTTCATAATTATCAATGTTTCCTGGGTACTTAAATTTGCGGTTTCATATTCCATGCATTAAACCTCTAAGGACAATATACATTTCAATGGGATCTTAATTTTGTGGTGTTGGCAAACCTATGAAATACAAGAAATTGGAACCCTACAGAGAATAGAACCACAACCAAATTTTTGTTTCAGATGGTTAAGAGGGAGATAACTCAATAGAGGGGAAATAACTAGAGAAATACTTACTATTCTATTTTTTTTATCGTCTTTCGATTCATCATTTTCGTCGAATCTATAGTTGCATTATAGAGACAGAAGTTTTTTGGTGAAGAGGGAGATAACTCAACAAGGGGAGATAAATAGACAATTTCTTACTAATATATTTTTTAATCCTCTCACATTTAATCATCTCCATCATCACTAAAGCGCTATGCTGGATTATCCTGTTCAGGACATGTTCTGTCTGCTCTAATGAACATTGACAATAGAACTGCATAGAACAGTAAACAGAACATTTAAGATGGAGATCAAAATCTAAATTATCCCCATTTTTTACCAAAACAACCCTTAACTCATTGGGAAATTAAAGGATTTATAAATTATACATAATTGAATGAATTCTACCTAAAGTTTACACGAAACATGCTGGAACACATGAAGTTTCTTCTACTAGCCATGAAATATGGGAAAACATGTATTTTTTTATCTTACTGATCTTTATTTATTGTTAAATTAAACTCAACCACATGCACTTACACTAGCAGGCATATATTTCAACTTTATTTGTATTTCAGATCGGCATATTTGATAACGACTGCGTTTTTCCCTTTCCGATGAAAGTAATATAAATATTAGTTTAATTTCAATTTTGTGTGTGATCAGCTAAGAATATATTTTTTTTTTGTGTATTTACATGTATGCATATTTTTTGGTATAATTTGTTTGTGTGTATTGGGATGGCATTTATAACTAAGCCCATTTACCAAGTGCCCCCTTTTGTATGTACTGTAATATAACACCCTATATTGGATATCTACATTATTGCCTTATGTGTATTTTCATTTTGACTTCTTTAAATTAGTACTTAAATAATTCATGGCATTTTATACAAGCAAATTACATGTTTACTTACCATTTGGGTAAACTATATTCCATAGATATATACACATGTATACATAAATATACAAGACTGATTGTGGTAAAATCACGTGCTGCTTAATATGCAATCAAGCATGACAACTTTGGCCTAATTATATTGGAAATGACTTGTAGTTTGCTTAGGAATCTAAAATTCGTTGATGTGTCTATATTTAATATTATATCTACACAATAAAGGGATATGAGTTTGAATCCCTTTCAATTTGCATTGGGCCTGGAAGGGAGATGCATGTGCTTGTTAAAGAAAA